>OZ014436.1:16515837-16736837 GCA_963966015.1 Aphidecta obliterata
TGGAAGACATACAGAAATTGCTTCGATTATCAATATCTTACAACGATGATTACAATGCAAATAAAACTCAAGGAAAATATGAAATCATACCTTCAGTAACCTCCGTATTCTCAGCCTTGCATACTTAGATTCCGTTCAAACTGTATAGTCCTTATTGTGTTGGCAAACAACATCTTTGTTTTGGGAAAGGAATCCTCGTGCATGATGGCACAAATAGAACTCCTTTGAATCTGAAAAGTCGTATTATCATCAATATTTAGATAACCATTAAAGAATAGGTTCAAAATTTACATGCATGGCTCAAGTAGTTCTCCTGTTGGAAAAACGCTTTCATTGAAAATGTTTAATTATTCCGGTAAAAATCTGAGAAAGTGGAAACATGGCCGGTCTGATTGAAAGTAAATTCGTGCACGTAGTTTTCGAAACTGAAATCAGATTTTCCACAGGCTCCTGAGATGTCAATTCTTGAACGGAGTATAAGTACATTGTATTTCCTTCAGATTTAGATTATTGTTCATAACGGCTGTTACAGACGTTTTTCAACAATTCTTATTCAATAACACTTCACACTTCTTTTATTTATTTAAAAATTGATTGCGTAATTTCATTAACTCTGTAGTCCATAGATTATTATTAGGTCTATAGTTTGATCATAGATGGTGTAAAACATTTTCGTAGAACTGTCATTTCTTCGGAACTGCTCCAGGATCACCCATAGACCATTGAACATTAGGTATATGGTTTGATCATAGATGGAACAGTTTCGTAGAACTGCCATTCCTTTGGAACTGAACCGGAACAACTCGGAACTGCTCCAGGATCACCAATAGACCATCTATACGCAACTGGCAAGAGTATATCTTCTACAACTAAGGGCCGACATACCTTCAATATCCTCCGTTTTCTCAGCCTCACATATCTAGATTCCCTTCAAAATGTATAGTCCTTATTGTGTTGGCAAACAACATCATTGTTTTGTGAAAGGAATCCTCAAGCATGATGGCAAAAATAAAACGCCTTCGAATCTGAAAAATCGTATTATCATCAATATCACGTCATTTAGATACAAGCCCATAAAAGAACAAGTTCAATATTAACATGCTGGGCTCAAAAAGTTTTCTCTATTGGAAAAACATTTACTTTGAAAATGTTTAATTATTTCGGTGGAAATCTGAGAAAGTGGGAACATGGCCGAACTGATTAAAGGTGAATTTGAGGACGTAGTTTTCGAAATCAGTTAAAAAACTCGAGATGATTTTTTAGCGTTTTAGCAAGATCCCAGATCAGATACCGCTAGCGCCATCTATACGCGAGTTGCAAGAGTATATCTTCAGCAGCTAAAAAATTAAAGTACTCTGTAAGGCCGATACGACATTTTTTGCATTCGAGTACAGATGGCGCCCAAGTTAACTCAAATATGAATTTTTCATAGATTGGATAGCTGTAGTTAATTGGAGATTGAATAAATGAAGATAGTTAATTGGAGATCGAAGAAATAATGATAGTTATCGATTTAAATAAGGATCCAACCATGTGTCACTTATGGGCAGATCCTAACTTCGAAGTGCTATGGAAAGTACCACAATAAAAAATTTTGAATATGAGAGAGGACTTTTCTGAGTAAATAACAGAAGAAAAATGGCAAAATGAGACTGAAGGCGAAGAAAAGTTAATTCCTGCCCTAATTAAAAACCCGATATCAATGTTTTTTGAATCTGAGGAGAGGAGGGACCTATCTTTAACGATAAGAAAAGAAATCTAATAACAAAACTTTCGATATTCAAGCATTCTTCAAATGAAAATTGACATCCTGAATTTGCCCCAAACATTACAATCTCAAGTGCACAACTTTAGTTGTGCAATTGAAATTGTCAACTAAGACTCAAGTGTCTTTCAATAATTTCACATGAACCAATGTAGAAGTAGCAATGACTATGGACACCAAAAGTAAATAGAAACTTACAAGGTATAATTTCGATTCGATTCGAAAATATGAAATCATACCTTCAGTAACCTCGGTTTTCTCAGCCTCACATACCTAGATTCCCTTCAAAATGTATATTCCTTATTGTGTTGGCGAACAACATCATTGTTTTGAGAAAGGAACCCTCAAGAATGATGGCACAAATGAAACGCCTTCGAATCTGAAAAATCGTATTATCATCAATATCCTGTCATTTATATACCCATAAAAGAATGAGTTCAATATTTACATTCAGCGCTCAAATAGTTTTCTGTTGGAAAAACATTTACTTTGAAAATGCTCAATTATTTCGGTGAAAATCTGGGAAAGTGGGAACATGACCGGACAGATTAAAGGTAAATTTGAGGACGTAGTTTTCGAAACTGAAATCAGTTAAAAACTCAAGACCATTTTTCTATGCGAGATCCCAGTAACAATACCACTAGCGCCATCTGTACGCAAGTGGCGAAAGTATATCGTCTGCCAATTTTAAAATAAAAGTACTCTGTAAAGCCCATATTTTCTGTATTGGAATGAGGTCTCCCAGGATAACTCAAATAGGAAAATTTCATATATTGGACAGCTATAGTTAATTGAGATTAAATAAATAAAGATAGTTATCGATTAAAGTAGGGATTCAACAAAAGATATTAACTGTTAGTTTCAATGGAAGTTGAATTCCATGTATCACTCATGGGCAGATTCTTACTTTGAAAAGCTATGAAAAGTTCCACAATAAGAATTTCAAATATGAGAGAGGAGGATCTTTCTAAGTAGAAGAAAAATGGCGAAAGGCGAAGAAAAGTCAATATATACAAGATGGTCCACAAGATATAGAAGAATTATAGTAGGTAAGTAATAATTACCTATCAATTTCATTCAGAATCCAACCATACTATCATAAATATTCCCTTTCATTCAATGGAAGTAATAATCTATGTGTCAGCAGAGGACTTGGAAGACATGTAGATATTGCTTTGATTATGAATATCTAGCAACGACGATTACAATGCAAAGAAAACTTGAGGAAAATATGAAATCATACCTTTAGTATCCGTTTTCTCAGCCTCACATATCTAGATTTCCTTCAAAATGTTTAGTCCTTATTGTGTTGGCAAACAACATCTTTGTTTTGTGAAAGGAATCCTCAAGCATGATGGCACAAATAAAACGCCTTCGAATCTGAAAAATCGTATTATCATCAATATCACGTCATTTAGTTACAAGCCCATAAAAGAACCATATTTACATGCTGGGCTCAAGTAGTTTTCTCTATTGGAAAAACATTCACTTTGAAACTGAGATTAAATAAAGATAGTTATCGATTCAAATAAGGATTCAACAAAAGATATTCTCTGTTAATTTGAATGGAAACTGAAATCCATGTATCATATATGTTCATATTCTTACTATGAAGAGTAAGAGAGAGTGGTTAAAGTGCCACAATGAAGAACTTCAAATATGGAAGAGGACTTTTTCGAGTGACTAACAGAAGGAAAATAGCAAAATGAGACTCCAGCCTTTATTAACAAATCTATATCAAGGTTTTTTTTTAATTTGAGGCTCTCCTTAGATATCGATAAAGAGGTAGGTCGCTTCTCTTCATCGATTCGAAAAATTTCAACTGAACGTTCTGTATTCGAGCATTCTTTGAATGAAACTTGACATCGCGAATGTGCAACAAACATTACAATATCAAGTGCACAATTTTAGTTGTGCAATTAAAATTGACAACTAAGATTGATAATGCATGGGGCCCTCAAGTGTCAGTTGATACATGCATATAAACCCATGTAAAAGTAGCATGGACTATGACTATGGCAATCAAAATTGATGACTTATTATAGTAGTAGTAGTAGTGATAATTTCCTATCGATTTCATTCATAATCCAACCACACTATTATAAATATTCCCTTTCATTCAATGGAAGTAATAATCTATGTGCCAGCAGAGGACTTGGAAGATATATAGAAATTGCTTTGATTATCAATATCTAACAACGACGATTACAATGCGAAGAAAACTCAAAGAAAATATGAAATCATACCTTCAATATCCTCCGTTTTCTCAGCCTCACATATCTAGATTCCCTTCAAAATGTATAGTCCTTATTGTGTTGGCAAACAACATCATTGTTTTGTGAAAGGAATCCTCAAGCATGATGGCAAAAATAAAACGCCTTCGAATCTGAAAAATCGTATTATCATCAGTATCACGTCATTTAGATACAAGCCCATAAAAGAACAAGTTCAATATTAACATGCTGGGCTCAAAAAGTTTTCTCTATTGGAAAAACATTTACTTTGAAAATGTTCAATTATTTCGGTGGAAATCTGAGAAAGTGGGAACATGGCCGAACTGATTAAAGGTGAATTTGAGGACGTAGTTTTCGAAATCAGTTAAAAAACTCGAGATGATTTTTTAGCGTATTAGCAAGATCCCAGATCAGATACCGCTAGCGCCATCTATACGCGAGTTGCAAGAGTATATCTTCAGCAGCTAAAAAATGAAAGTACTCTGTAAGGCCGATACGACATTTTTGGCATTCGAATACAGATGGCGCCCAAGTTAACTCGAATATGAATTTTTCATAGATTGGATAGTTGTAGTTAATTGGAGATCGAAGAAATAATGATAGTTATCGATTTAAATAAGGATCCAACCATGTGTCACTTATGGGCAGATTCTAACTTCGAAGAGCTATGGAAAGTACCACAATAAAGAATTTTGAATATGAGAGAGGACTTTTCTGAGTAAATAACAGAAGAAAAATGGCAAAATGAGACTGAAGGCGAAGAAAAGTTAATTCCTGCCCTTATTAAAAACCCGATATCTATGTTTTTTGAATATGAGGAGAGGAGGGACCTATCTTTAACGATAAGAAAAGAAATCTAATAACGAAACTTTCGATATTTATGCATTCTTCAAATGAAAATTGACATCCTGAATGTGCACCAAACATTACAATCTCAAGTGCACAACTTTAGTTGTACAATTGAAATTGTCAACTAAGACTCAGATGTCTTTTAATAATTTCACATGAACCAATGTAGAAGTAGCAATGACTATGGACACCAAACGTAAATAGAAACTTACAAGGTATAATTTCGATTCATTTTGACAGATATTTGACCATTATATGAAAGATAACGATGATCATTTCAATTTCAAGTAAAAATTTGTTGATGTTAATGGTGAGAAGGATTCTGGGAATAAAAATGAGTGAACATATTCACGAGTTATAGTAGTATAGTAATAACTTCCTATTGATTTCTTTCAGGATCGAACCACTCCATAAAAGGTTTTTTCTTTCATTTAATGCAAATTTGTAATAATCTATGTGTCACTTGTCCGCAGAGGACTTGGAAGACATACAGAAATTGCTTTAATTATCAATATCTAACAACAATGATTACATTCCAAATAAACCTTAACGAAAATATTAGATCATACCTTCAGTTACCTCGGTATTCTCAGCCTCGCATATCAAGATTTCCTTCAAAATGTATAGTCCTTATTGTGTTGGCAATAAACAGCATTGCTTTGGAGAGGAATCCTCAAGCATAATGACATAAATAAAACGCCTTAGAATCTGAAAAATCGTATTATCATCATTAGATCCCCATAAAAGAACAAGTTCAATGTTACATTCAGCGCTCAAGTTGGTAAAACATTCACTTTGAAAATGTTCAATTATTTCGGTGAGAATCTGAGAAAGTGGGAACATGGCCGGTCTGAAAAGGTAAATTCGAGGATGAAGTTATCGAAACTGAAATCAGTTGAAAACTTGAGACAATTTTTAAGCAATGATATAGGTATATTTTTCTGAAATGATCACCGAATTTGTTTGATAAAATCACCAACCCAAAATATTACTGAATAGTCTATTACCAACTCAATTTTCCACAACCTCCTGAGATGTGTGGAACCTTTATTCCTTTGAAACTGAACCGGGACAACTCGGAACTGCTCCAGGATCACCAATGGACCATCAATGTTTTTCGAATCTGAGGAGAGGAGCGACCTATCTTTATCGTTTAAAAAAGAAATCTGATAACTAAACGTTCGATATTCAAGCATTCTTCAAATGAAAATTGACATCTCGAATGTGCCCTAAACATTACAACCTCAAGTGCACAATTATAGTTGTGCAATTAAAATTGTCAACTAAGACTGATAATGCATCGGGCCCTGAAGTGTCATTTGATACTTGCATATGAACCAATGTAAAAGTAGCCCTGTCTATGACCACCAAACGTAAATAAAACCTTACAAGGTATAATTTCGATAGATATTTGATCATTATATAAAAGATAATGATGATCATGTCAATTTCAAGTGAAAATTTGTTAATGTTAAAAAGGACTCTGGGAATATTCACAAATTATAGTAGGTGAGAAGTAATTCCCTATCGATTTCTTTTAGAATCCAATCACTCTATAAAAGATATTCCCTTTGATTGAATGAAAGTATTCAATAATCTTTTTGTCATTTGTCCGCAGAGGACTTGGAAGACATACAGAAATTGCTTTGATTATCAATATCTTACAACGATGATTACAATGCAAATAATACTCAAGGAAAATATGAAATCATACCTTCAGTAACCTCCGTATTCTCAGCCTTGCATACTTAGATTACCTTCAAACTGTATAGTCCTTATTGTGTTGGCAAACAACATCTTTGTTTTGAGAAAGGAATCCTTGAGCATGATGGCACAAATAGAACTCCTTTGAATCTGAAAAGTCGTATTATCATCAATATTCACATAACCATAAAAGAATAGGTTCAATATTTACATGCATGGCTCAAGTAGTTTTCCTGTTGGAAAAACACTTTCTTTGAAAATGTTTAATTATTCCGGTAAAAATCTGAGAAAGTGGAAACATGGCCGGTCTGATTGAAAGTAAATTCGTGCACGTAGTTTTCGAAACTGAAATCAGATTTTCCACAGGCTCCTGAGATGTCAATTCTTGAACGGAGTATAAGTACATTGTATTTCCTTCAGATTTAGATTATTGTTCATAACGGCTGTTACAGACGTTTTTCAACAATTCTTATTCAATAACACTTCACACTTCTTTTATTTATTTAAAAATTGATTGCGTAATTTCATTAACTCTGTAGTCCATAGATTATTATTAGGTCTATAGTTTGATCATAGATGGTGTAAAACATTTTCGTAGAACTGTCATTTCTTCGGAACTGCTCCAGGATCACCCATAGACCATTGAACATTAGGTATATGGTTTGATCATAGATGGAACAGTTTCGTAGAACTGCCATTCCTTTGGAACTGAACCGGAACAACTCGGAACTGCTCCAGGATCACCAATAGACCATCAATGTTTTTCGAATCTGAGGAGAGGAGCGACCTATCTTTGATATTTGATCATTATATAAAAGATAATGATGATCATGTCAATTTCAAGTGAAAATTTGTTAATGTTAAAAAGGACTCTGGGAATATTCACAAATTATAGTAGATGAGTAGTAATTCCCTATCGATTTCTTTTAGAATCCAATCACTCTATAAAAGATATTCTCTTTGATTGAATGAAAGTATTCAATAATCTTTTTGTCATTTGTCCGCAGAGGACTTGGAAGACATACAGAAATTGCTTTGATTATCAATATCTTACAACGATGATTAAAATGCAAATATTACTCAAGGAAAATATGAAATCATACCTTCAGTAACCTCCGTATTCTCAGCCTTGCATACTTAGATTCCGTTCAAACTGTATAGTCCTTATTGTGTTGGCAAACAACATCTTTGTTTTGAGAAAGGAATCCTCGAGCATGATGGCACAAATAGAACTCCTTTGAATCTGAAAAGTCGTATTATCATCAATATTTAGATAACCATATAAGAATAGGTTCAATATTTACATGCTGGGCTCAAGTTGTTTTCTCTGTTGGAAAAACATTTACTTTGAAAATATTTAATTATTTCGGTGAAAATGTGAGAAAGTGGGAATATGGCCGAACTGATTAAAGGTAAATTCGAGGACGTAGTTTTCGAAATCAGTTAAAAAACTCGAGATGATATTTTAGCGTTTTAGCAAGATCCCAGATCCGATACCGCTAGCGCCATCTATATGCGAGTTGCAAGAGTATATCTTCAGCAGGTCAAAAATGAAAGTACTCTGTAAGGCCGATACGACATTTTTGGTATTCGAGTACAGATGGCGCCCAAGTTAACTCAAATATGAAATTTTCATAGATTGGATAGCTGTAGTTACTTGGAGATTGAATAAATGAAGATAGTTAATTGGAGATCGAAGAAATAATGATAGTTATCGATTTAAATAAGGATCCAACCATGTGTCACTTAAGTCTAGTTCGCATTAGGAGAGTATTTTAGTCGAGTAGCGAGTGATTTAGTAACTAAACGTGTCTGAACGATGAAAATTTAGTCGAGTAGTTAGGCAAGTAATTTAGTCGAGTCGATCCATTCTACTGGATTTTCAACGAGCGAGTAGCACCCCCACCACGCGTCCGAGATCACTGGCTTGCCGGCTCAACAAGTGCGAACCCGAATATTTAGTAGAGTTCATTAGTAGCCGCTAATATGACGTCCCGCAGGGGCGAAGATACAACTTTGAAATTCATTTCGAAGTATCTGGAACATGAATGTTTGTGGAACATCATGTCCACCCAGTATAAAAACAGGCAGTCGAAACAATCTGCATATTGGGACATCGAAAAAACAATGGACATTTCTGGATTTGATGAAAGGGAAATAAAAATGAAAATTAAAAATATCAGGTATAAATTCCTTTAATGATTCATATATTGCTCCACAAACTTCGATGATGAATCCAGAAATAGTTGATTTTCCGAGTCTAAATATATGTGTGAGTGTCCTTAAACTGCATCCAGTAGCAAGAAAGTATAGAACTACTTGTAATTTAGTAATTGCAGGAATAGCGCTTCTTAAAAGAGTATCTTTACGCTGAATTTGAGACTGTATTTTCATTAACAGAAAATGCACACAACTTTCCGACATTCTGAAACTATCGAAGTATTCTTTGGGATCTTCCAATGCTAATTCTCTCAGAAGACAATTAGTAGCTCCTATTTTTTCTCTTCTTTCAATCCATTTTCGTACCTATAGCTTCTTCTTATTAATTACACAAATTTCGTCATCAACCTCTTCTAAAATAGCCGACACGATTAGCTTAACCACTTTGTTTATTTTAATTCGTTGTAGGCTGTTCATCTTGCAAATCACACTACTACCTAACCTCACTTGTGAACTGTCAACTGTACTAAAAGCAAAGTGCGAACGATTTTCGGACAGTAGCGGGTTTAGTCACTCGTTACTCGACTAAAATACTCTCCTAATGCGAACTAGACTTTATGGGCAGATTATAACTTCGAAGAGCTATGGAAAGTACCACAATAAAGAATTTTGAATATGAGAGAGGACTTTTCTGAGTAAATAACAGAAGAAAAATGGCAAAATGAGACTGAAGGCGAAGAAAAGTTAATTCCTGCCCTTATTAAAAACCCGATATCAATGTTTTTTGAATCTGAGGAGAGGAGGGACCTACCTTTAACGATAAGAAAAGAAATCTAAGAACAAAACTTTCGATATTGAAGCATTCTTCAAATAAAAATTGACATCCTGAATGTGCCCAAACATTACAATCTCAAGTGCACAACTTTAGTTGTACAATTGAAATTGTGAACTCAAGTGTCTTTTGATAATTTCACATGAACCAATGTAGAAGTAGCAATGACTATGGACACCAAACGTAAATAGAAACTTACAAGGTATAATTTCGATTCATTTTGATAGATATTTGACCATTATACGAAAGATAACGATGATCATTTCAATTTCAAGTTAAAATTTGTTAATGTTAATGTTGGAAGGATTCTGGGAATAAAAATGAGTGAAAATATTCACGAGTTATAGTAGTATAGTAATAACTTCCTATCGATTTCTTTCAGGATCCAACCACTCTATAAAAGGTTTTTTCTTTCATTTAATGCAAATTTGTAATAATCTATGTGTCACTTGTCCGCAGAGGACTTGGAAGACATACAGAAATTGCTTTAATTATCAATATCTAACAACAATGATTACATTCCAAATAAACCTCAACAAAAATATTATATCATACCTTCAGTAACCTCGGTATTCTCAGCCTCGCATATCAAGATTTCCTTCAAAATGTATAGTCCTTATTGTGTTGGCAGAAAACAGCATGATGGCACAAATAAAACGCCTTAGAATCTGGAAAATCGTATTATCATCATTAGATCCCCATAAATGAACAAGTTCAATGTTACATTCAGCGCTCAAGTAGTTTTCTATGTTGGAAAAACATTCACTTTGAAAATGTTTAATTATTTCGGTGAGAATCTGAGAAAGTCGGAACATGGCCGGTTTGAAAGGGTAAATTCGAGGACGAAGTTATCGAAACTGAAATCAGTTGAAAACTTGAGACAATTTTTAAGCGATGATATAGGTATATTTTTCTAATATGATCACCGAATTTGTTTGATAAAATCACCAACCCAAAATATTACTGAATAGTCTATTACCAACTCAATTTTCCACAGCCTCCTGAGATGTGTGGAACCTTTATTCCTTTGAAACTGAACCGGGACAACTCGGAACTGCTCCAGGATCACCAATAGACCATCAATGTTTTTCGAATCTGAGGAGAGGAGCGACCTATCTTTATCGATTAAAAAAGAAATCTGATTACTGATAACGTTCGATATTCAAGCATTCTTCAAATGAAAATTGACATTTTGAATGTGCCCTAAACATTACAACCTGAAGTGCACAATTATAGTTGTACAATTAAAATTGTCAACTAAGACTGATAATGCATGGGGCCCTGAAGTGTCTATCGATACTTGCATATGAACCAATGTAAAAGTAGCCTTGTCTATGATTATGGACACCAAACGTAAATAAAACCTTACGAGGTATAATTTTGATAGATATTTGATCATTATATAAAAGATAATGATGATCATGTCAATTTCAAGTGAAAATTTGTTAACGTTAAAAAGGACTCTGGGAATATTCACAAATTATAGTAGGTATCCATTTCTTTTAGAATCCAATCACTCTATAAAAGATATTCTCTTTCATTGAATGAAAGTATTTAATAATCTTTTTGTCACTTGTACGCAGAGGACTTGGAAGACATACAGAAATTGCTTTGATTATCAATATCATACAATGATGATTACAATGCAAATAAAACTCAAGGAAAATATGAAATCATACCTTCAGTAACCTCCGTATTCTCAGCCTTACATACTTAGATTCCCTTCAAACTGTATAGTCCTTATTGTGTTGGCAAACAACATCTTTGTTTTGAGAAAGGAATCCTCGAGCATGATGGCACAAATAAAACTCCTTTGAATCTGAAAAATCGTATCGTCAATATTTAGATAACCATAAATAAACAAGTTCAATATTTACATGCATGGCTCAAGTAGTTTTCCTGTTGGAAAAACACTTTCTTTGAAAATATTTTATTATTTCGGTGAAAATCTGAGAAAGTGGAAACATGGCCGGCCTGATTGATTTAAATTAGATTATTGTTTATAACGGCTGTTACGGACGTTTTTCAACAATTCTTATTCAATAACACTTCTTTTATTTATTTAAAAATTAATAGCGTAATTTCATTAACTCTGTAGTGCATAGAACATTAGGTCTATAGTTTGATCATAGATGGTGTAAAACATTTTCGTAGAACTGTCATTTCTTCGGAACTGCTCCAGGATCACCCATAGACCATTAGGTATATGGTTTGATCATAGATGGAACAGTTTCGTAGAACTGCCATTCCTTTGGAACTGAACCGGAACAACTCGGAACTGCTCCAGGATAACCAATAGAGGTATGATCATAGATGGCGTGGAACAGTTTCGTAGAACTGTCATTCCTTCGAAACTGAACCGGAACAACTTGGAACTGCTCCAGGATCACCAATAGACCATCTATACGCAACTGGCAAGAGTATATCTTCTGCAACTAAGGGCCGGTTTCACAATGTCTGGTTATTCTTCAGGTAACTTGACCAAACACTATTCGGGTCGAAGTTTCGGTTAGGAAGAAGATTAACGGTACATTAGCCATTGGTTAGTGCCAAAACAGCAATTGTGAAACACTTTCCTATAACTGCTTTCCAGCCAGGTGCGTGTTACGCTTGAAGCCCCGAAAATTCGGGTTATGCACCAATGGGAAGGGCGAGGGCTTGACACTCCGGCACTGGATTGGTCAATCTTATGTCAAACTTTGGTTTGGAGCACTCCTGGGGCGCCCCAGACGGTGGCTGGAAAGCCACTAATGATTAACGTCTTAACTTCAGGTTAAGTAATGGTAACCAGACATTGTGAAACCGGCCCTAAGAAAATAAAAGTACTCTGTAAGTCTGGTACGATTTTTTTGCATTCGAGTACATATGGCGCCCAAGTTACCTCAAATATGAAATTTTCATATATTGGATAGCTAGAATTAATTGGATATTGAAGAAAGTTAATTGAAGATTGAAAAATAAATAAAAAAAATCCAACCATGTGTCATTTATGGGCAGATTCTTACTTCGAAGAGCTATGGAAAGCACCACAATAAAGAATTTTAAATATGAGGGAGGACTTTTTAAGTAAAGAACAGAAGAAAAGTGGCAAAATGAAACTGAAGGCGAAGAAAAGTTAATTCCAGCCCTTATTAAAAACCCGATATCAATGTTTTTTCAATCTGAGGAGAGGAGCGACCTATCTTCATCGATTTGAAATTTAATAACTAAACGTTCGATATTCAAGCTTTCTTCAAATGAAAATTGACATCCCGAATGTGCCACAAACATTACAATCTCAAGTGCACAACTTCAGTTGTGCAATTAAAATTGTCAACTAAGACTAATAATGCATGGGGCCCTCAAGTTTCATTTGATAAAAGTAAAAGTAGTATTGACTATGACCATGAACACCAAACTTACAAGGTATAATTTTGTTAGATATTTGACCGTAATATGAAAGATAACGATGATCATTTCAATTTCAAGTCTTCTTCTTCTATCAACCTGTATTTGTCCACTCCTGAACATAGGTCTCTCTCAACCGCTTCCATGTCTCCCTGTCCTGTGCAACATTTAGTCATTGTCTACCAGCCACCTTTTTGATATCGTCCACCCATCGTTTCTGTGGAGGTCCTACACTTCTTTTGGTTTGTCTGGGTCTCCATACGGTTGTTCGGTAAGCCCATCTATCCTCAGACATTCTAGCCACATGACCAGCCCAGTTCCACTTAATCTCAGCCACCTCCTGAATTATGTCAGTGACTTTGGTGTATGTGTTCGTTTCTGACCCTGTCACGGAGCGAGACTCCCAACATGCGACGTTCCATGGCCGTTTGAGTTTTTTCAAGCTTATTTGCGTAGGCTCTGGTCAAACTGATTGTTTCCAACCCATAACATTACATTAAGAACATGAACACGAAAACAATAACACATTCATATCCATAGATAAAGGAATGTACATTCCTTTATCTATGTTCATATCGGAACAGTACGTGAATTTCGAACGAGGAACGCCGCGCCGCATGAATATTTTCTGTTCTGCGGAACAGGTTCCGTTCTTTGTAAATAACAGGTTCCTGGAACAGTTTGGTCATACCTATTCCCAATAACCTGTTCCGTTCTTTTTGTGCCATCCCTAGTCTCTAGTTTTTTTTAACCGATTCCAGCTTCGAAAACTACGTCCTCGAACATAGATAAAGGAATATTCAGATTCATAAATTCAAGAAATTTCATTAATGTTTAATTACAACTCAATTTAGTTCTTTGTATATTGAAAAAGTAAATATTCGTAATATCCAGATTATGGATTTCCAAGAATTGAAAACCTTTTCTCCATAAAAATATATAATTTTGTATAATGACTCGTCAGTGAATCAGCATGTGAAAAATCTTGGTCTTCAATTTACAAACTTGTATTTAAATTTTTGTATAACATTTCGTGTTATTGTAGTTATTATTGCTTGGCTAGTTTCAGTGTTTCATGTATTTTTGTTTTATTGGGATTTCATAAAAAATAGGGATATGTGGGAATTGAAACTGTGTCTATAGTTTTCTTCACCTACCTACTGTTGTGGGAAGCAGAAGTGATAGAAATAGAAGAAGAAACAACTTTATTTCTTAAATACGCTATTTACATAAGTTATTTACAATGTACAAAGTCAGAAGAAATATCAGATGAATTAATGGTATCTGAACCACAATTTTCAGCATAACGAAATAGTTTTTTGAAACATCAGAAGGAATTCCTATACTGAGAACATCAAATTATTGGTAAAATTTCGTGAATATCAACTTGAATTTGTCAAGTACTCAAAAATTAGAACTAGAAAGATCTCTCAATAATCTTCATCTCAAATAACAGAATGGTGGAAAGTGGTTTCAAGCAGAACATTTCAAAGCATGCACCCTCCAGTAATTGTATCAAGTTGGACACTTTGACTGATTTCTTTTCGGAAATTTCAATCTGTACAGAAACAGAAATTTTCGTGAATGATCAATATAATTACTAGGGTACTCAGCTTCATAAATTGAAGAAATATTATTAATGTTTAATTACAACTCGATTTAGTTCTTTGGTGCGTATATTGAAAAAATAAATATTCGTAATATCCAAATTATGGATTTCCAAGAATTGAAAACCTTTTTTCCATAAAAATATATAATTTTGTATAATGACTCGTCAGTGAATCAGCATGTGAAAAATCTTTGTCTTCAATTTCCATACTTTTATTTGAATTTTTTTATTTCGTTTCGTGTTATTGTAGTTATTATTGCTTGGCTAGTTTCAGTGTTTCATGTATTTTTGTTATATTGGATTTCATAAACAATAGGGATATGTGAGAATTGAAACTGTGACTATAGTTTTCTTCACCTACCTACTGTTGTGGGTAGCACAAGTGATAGAAATAGAAGAAGAAACAACTTTATTTCTTAAATACGCTATTTACATAAGTTATTTACAATGTACAAAGTCAGAAGAAATATCAGATGAATTAATGGTATCTGAACCACAATTTTCAGCATAACGAAATAGTTTTTTGAAACATCAGAAGGAATTCCTATACTGAGAACATCAAATTATTGGTAAAATTTCGTGAATATCAACTTGAATTTGTCAAGTACTCAAAAATTAGAACTAGAAAGATCTCTCAATAATCTTCATCTCAAATAACAGAATGGTGGAAAGTGGTTTCAAGCAGAACATTTCAAAGCATGCACCCTCCAGTAATTGTATCAAGTTGGACACTTTGACTGATTTCTTTTCGGAAATTTCAATCTGTACAGAAACAGAAATTTTCGTGAATGATCAATATATTTACTAGGGCACTCAGCTTCATAAATTGAAGAAATATTATTAATGTTTAATTAAAACTCAATTAAGTTCTTTGGTGCGTATATTGAAAAAATAAATATTCGTAATATCCAAATTATGGATTTCCAAGAATTGAAAACCTTTTTTCCATAAAAATATATAATTTTGTATAATGACTCGTCAGTGAATCAGCATGTGAAAAATCTTTGTCTTCAATTTCCAAACTTTTATTTGAATTTTTTTATTACGTTTCGTGTTATTGTAGTTATTATTGCTTGGCTAGTTTCAGTGTTTCATGAATTTTTGTTATATTGGATTTCATAAAAAATAGGGATATGTGAGAATTGAAACTGTGTCTATAGTTTTCTTCACCTACCTACTGTTGTGGGTAGCACAAGTGATAGAAATAGAAGAAGAAACAACTTTATTTCTTAAATACGCTATTTACATAAGTTATTTACAATGTACAAAGTCAGAAGAAATATCAGATGAATTAATGGTATCTGAACCACAATTTTCAGCATAACGAAATAGGTTTTTGAAACATCAGAAGGAATTCCTATACTAAGAACATCAAATTATTGGTAAAATTTCGTGAATATCAACTTGAATTTGTCAAGTACTCAAAAATTAGAACTAGAAAGATCTTTCAATAATCTTCATCTCAAATAACAGAATGGTGGAAAGTGGTTTCAAGCAGAACATTTCAAAGCATGCACCCTCCAGTAATTGTATCAAGTTGGACACTTTGACTGATTTCTTTTCGGAAATTTCAATCTGTACAGAAACAGAAATTTTCGTGAATGATCAATATAATTACTAGGGTACTCAGCTTCATAAATTGAAGAAATATTATTAATGTTTAATTACAACTCAATTTAGTTCTTTGGTGCGTATATTGAAAAAAATATACATTCGTAACATCCAGTTTTTTAGTAAAAACTATATAGCAATATTAAATATAGCCGTTTAAGAACTAAAAATGCTAGCCAATTTGAGATTCGATCACCAAGGATTCAGCATCTCCTACACGCGAAAAATATTGTCTGTTATATTCATTGAGGGATAAAAGGGGTATTCACTATTTGATGGTTAACAAATTATTGTAATTTTAATTAATTGAATACTATATGATACAATTAAATTTTAATATCAACCCTTGGCTGTGGTAATTGTGATATTAGGAGATGCCAAAATATTGGAATAATTTCGTGTTCTTTTGGATTTTGATGCACTACTGAATAGCATCTTCTAGTTATTAAACGGATATTTTCCACTTTGCGATGTGTACGACATAGAACAGATATTAATAATTTATATAAACAGTTGCTATTGTCGGACCAGCCGCATCTATTCTAGTCATAAACATAAGGTGGCTTTTAGGTACTTTAAGTCATTTTGAACACAAAATGGGTTGAGTCATCAATAGGGTTTCAGAAAACCATTGCAAAAACAATCTATGTATAATAAATTATTTTAGAATTGTAGAGAGTATTTTTTCTTTCGAGTCGTGGATATTGGGTGATCTGAATGATGGGGAGACCGAGAGTTATTTGAAAAAAATTGTCCATTCATACCACCCTTAACGTATTATAAGTATTCCCTGCAAATTTATCCGATCGAAGATATTCAGAATTCCTTCGAGAAATCTGATATCAAGTGCCAATAACGACGATATAAATATTTCATAGAAATAATGGAAACATCAATTGGGCATTATGAGATCGAAATCCATCAGTCACACCTAGTCTCTCAAGGCCGGCATTATAAAGATAAGATACCTCCCTTCAGTAATTGCCGGTTGGAGCTCTCGATAACGCAGCTCCAACCGGGAATTACTGAACCGAGAGTTTGGAGTCAACCGACGTTCGACGCTCAAAATGTCTTTATAACAACGGCCCCTTGAACTAACGAGATGCAGGATTAAACATGAATGTCCTGATAAAGATTTTAATTTTTATATTTTCACTACTTCTTATACTGAAAGGAAGAACTGTTAACTTCTTTATTTCAAGAACTAGGTCTTGGCAATTCAATGAATGGATTAACTGGCCATCTAGGTTTCACAGATCTGAAACGGTGCGAATTTTCTCCTGTGGATAAGTGCTTAGCAAACTCAAGATCGGATAATTTTGCAATTAGTTTGTTCGTTAACTAGCCTGTATTTATACTATAATTAAGACAAGTTATCACAGAGAATTTGATTAAGTGGTATATTGAACGTACGGGTTATTTTATTAGATTGTTTATGTATCAATGTTTTCAAAGACCTCGACTAAATACTGAAATGAACTTCTGGAAACACATTCATTCATTCGAATGAATCGTATGAAATAAGTGCTCGAGTTTCGAGTCCCAGATCGTACCATAATATATTCTACGATCTTTCAAAAACCAGGAATGTGCTATTTCAACTCTTGCATGTTTTTGCTCAGTAAAAGGTTGTTGTGAGGTCCAGACAAATGTCTTATCAATTCTGGTAGTGATTCGAAGGAAAGAGTACAGAAACAACAATTGAATCGTCCATTGTTACCTTCATTAGTAGTAATAACATTTCTATGTACAGAACAAAGATGTTTCAACAGATGGGCCTTCTGTTTGAACATGGCCACGCACAACCTACACGCGAAAGGCTTCTCTCCGGTATGCACTCTCAGATGTGTCTTCAGATTCCACGACATACCGAATTGTTTACCGCAATACTCGCAACGATACTCGCGAACTTGTCCCCCTATCTGTTTACTGGAAGTGGAGTGTGAACTTTCCGCAGTTTCTTCAGTACTGGTACCGCCACAGGTTGCCACGTAGTTCGCCGGAGGTTCTTTAGTATCTTCTGGTGGAGGGTTAACTTGGGTTTGGCATAGAGACCAGGCACCCCAAGTATGTTCAAACGTCTGGTATGAATCTGACATTAGTCCTTGGTCAGCTGATGGAGGTCGATGCTTCACATCGCCTACAGAAGTATCTGGATGTTGACCAGGTGTAGGAGTATGCGTCCTATCGGTGAGAAAAGGAGGAGCACTCAGGGAGAGCGGATGGTGGGCAGCCATAAGTGGTATCGGTAGATTCTTATAGCGATGGTGATGTGCGGCTGCCTCTTCTATGTAAGAAGGGGAGAAAGGAATAAATGGCGGATTTTGGGAGGGCGAGTTGTGGAACCCAGGTTTCCTCTTCCTATGTGGTGTCACTACGTAGTTCTCCGGGTTTTGACCAAGAATATGATGGTCCACAAACGGCGGCTTCAATGCGAGTTCCTCGTGATGTCGAAAGTCGATTTGTTCTATATACATTCCTTTTCTTTTCATTCGATGATGATGGAACTGTGACATATCATGTACCTTAGGTGATATTTTTACAGTACTCTGTCCAATCTTCAAGTGCTCTGGATTTTTTTCTTTAGATTTCTGAAACAAACGTTTTTTATTCCAAATGAACAATAGTTTTAAAGTCGAAGGAAAACATGCTACAAGTTGCAACAAGGACTACAATATTACCTCTGTGTCACTCTCATCTTGGGAAGCCTTCTCTTCTTCATTCGATTTTGTATTGATAGTCAGATTCACAGGATTTGGCGAGCTCTGACTCGCGTCTGATTGAACATTTTCGTCATTGGTGTTTTCATCATCGTCGTCTTTGATTTCTCCTTCTTCCTTCTCGTCCACTTCGTCCTCTTTTTTCACGTTGTTCGGATCTGGAATATCTAATTCTTGGGGCCAATTACCACAGTCATCTGTTGGAATTTTGTCCTCTGATGTAGATGATTGCCAAACATCGGGTTTAATTTGAAGTAGTTCGAATAGTTCCTGAATGCTTTCCAATTCGTTTGACTGGAAGATGAAGAAAGTATTAGTATCAATAAAAACAACCAGATCCCTTAGCCCAGACAATCAGACAAGTAAAACATAAACATGCAATTTTTGTACTCAGCAGAAAAATGTTTCGATACTAAGTTCACGAGAAGATTATAAGTTTGAAACAGTGGTTCAAAATAGCGACTCCAGACTTAGATTAGAGGTCGTTTGGCCTCGAAAGAATCTTTCTTCAACGGCGTCGATGATTTCCTTCGGGAATTGCTTCTGATTAATGGGGGTGTTAGCTCCTCGCCTCCCTGCCCCGCCATTTTTTGTCGAATTCCGAAGGTACTAGGAGCGCCCTCAAAGGGCGAGAACTCCAGGGTTCAGGAAAATTATAATTGATTACGAACTGTCTCTGTCTAACACCCTTTCTCAGTTTTCGGTGTTCATTTCGTTCATCAGCTTTCAGCAAAAATAAGACCACCAGTTGGTTGCTCTGTGCTTATAGTTTTTTTCGCAGTGCAATTCACAACCGTCATGAACTTTACAGAGGCTGCACAGATTCATTTTGGCATGCGCAATGCAATCAGTTCCAATTTGAACCCCAACTGCGACGCATGTGCAATGGGAGTTCAAATGAAGAAAGAAATGGGGCATCAGAAGTTTGGACTAAGTCCAGGATTATCACTACTCTTAGAATTTTCTAGTTACCCACCTTAATGCAAGCTTGACCGTAGTATAGAAAATCCAATAGGTGACGCATGTGACAGCTCTTGATACCAGGGATGAGAACGACACTTGGTCCGTTAGAATGTACGCTTTCTCCGAGAATTCTTCGGACTAAAGGGCTAGCGGACGCCATCACCAACTTGTGAGCGCTGAGAGTAGTCTTATCGTCGCATACGAATGTCATGTCGGTGAAAATTTCTGATGTGAAGCAGGTTTTCATTTCGTCCACTATGGTTGCGTGGTGCTTTCCATAATGCAGGGTGAGTAGGCCTTGCGAGTCTTGTTCTTCAGAGGACATGGCGAATTTCGTGATGGGAGACCAACTGAAAGAAAAAACAAATTAAGTAACTAAAGAAAGTACAAGAAAAATGCAAATTCAGAATGTTGTTACATTGTTTATGGAATATCTGCGTTCCAATGTTTCTGCATGAATTCTTGGATCGTCTTCAAGATCATTTCTCTCGTTTCTAGAAAAATCACGAACGAAGACCACAGAGTACTTGATATTCACTAATTAACTAAGTCTACGATTTTCACTATTTGAGAGTTTGACAAACCACTACACGTGTTTCGCCATACCATGGCTTCATCAAATGTAGTGATATACTGAACTTACTGTTGCACTTGTTCGTTAATACCTTATTTCATTTATTTTGTTTTATTATTACCGATAATAATGAACTTTCGGAAACCCAAGAGATTTTTACAGTTCACATCTTTGGTAGGGTACAAAAATTAAAAAATCTGTTCGTTCTCCGTACGTCGTCCAGAGGTTTCTACGAGAAATATGCCAGCTAATTGCTATTCGATAGATTGAAACCAAAAAATCGACGGATCGAACGTCAAATTCATAATTCTCAGTTATATCTGAAATGAAGGAACGAAACCCTTTCCTGGTAACTTACAGGTCAGTCCGTCTGTCGGTCCGTCCGTCTGTGTTTCCGTCCATTGCTCTCTTTCTACCATAGCCATTCGTCTTAGTAAACGTTCAACGTAGTAGAAACGTAAAGTCAGATAAATAACGTATTTTCCAATGAAGGATGAAAAGAAATATCTGCATTATGGCGGTTAAACTTATAGACTTTTTTTTCGAATTTTACCAGTTCAATCGGGATATAGCCATGTTCCTCCTTTTCACTTCTGAAATCAAAACCAGATAAAGGATTTAAAGAACATCAGTTCGATTTTACAGACTAACTAAATTACCGCCATTATTCAGAAGTTAAGGATAAAAATTGGGGGTTCAAATAGGGATTATTTTCATAATGTTTTCTCTTTGTTAATGAACTTTGTTCCAGTTGTTATATAATTCCAGGCGAAAAACATACTGTTTGAGGGTAATTCAAGGAATTTTTTTCATGTTTCCTTGAGAAAAAAACGAGTATATCCGCATAAACGAACCGAATTGTGTGCAAAAACTACTCAACCATTGAGGAATCATTATTTGACGGTGGGAGGTAATTGAAGTACTGACATTTGTCTAAATACCCAATAAAAACGCTGACATAAATCCATTCAGCTGTTAATATTTACTGACGTTCAGTTTACTACTAATACTACTACATACGTTAGAGATAAAAATATTCGGATGATTTATTTTGGGAATACTGTAACCTATATTTAAATCTGGTATGTTGTCTGATGCGTTATCTTCTATACAAACTCACGCGAACGATTTCGGAAGGATATGGAACACTATGCTGATTCTGAGTCATTTCACTATGCAATACCAAAACTCCCACGTCTTGTTCCAAAGCCAAATGACTACGACAAGGCAAAACACTTGAGACTATTGGGGAACGTGTTTTGGTCGTAATCGAGAAGAGCTGAGACTTTCCATTGATCAGGTTGATTATCACCATGTAAGTCAAAAATATCACCATGTTGACGATTTCGACAGGGGTTCCCTATCGAGATGTTGGTTTTCCCTTACGCGAATGGGACTAACTGGTTAATCGAGTCGTATCACATCGGTTCCTACTCGAACCTGGAAAGAAAATATCAAGGGTGTGACATTGTGATCCATTCTGATAGTCAAGCTGCTATCAAAGCACTGAACCCCTGTATCATCGACTCAAAGCTGATATGGGAGTGCCGGAGAAAACTTAATGAAGTAGTCAAGAACAACAAGGTCTCTTAAGTCGGGGTTCCTGGCCACTCAGGAATCAAAGGAGAAGAGAGGCCAATACCCTTAACAGAAAGGGAGCATAAACGCCACTTACTGGCACAGGCTCTTTCTGTGGCGAAGGCAATGCACCTATAAGAAAGAGTTTTTGAAGGGACTGAAAGAGAAGCACTCTAGAAGAATCTTCCAGGAATGGATCACTCCAAACAGTTCTTTCGGAACTTTAAAAGTGTAAGATCCAAAAAGTATTTGGATCTCAGTAAGAATAAGTTACGCCTCCTCACAGGACATTGTCGCCTTAGAAAGCATATGATGAGAATGGGCTTAACAGAAACTGAAGAGTGTAGATTCTGTGGGGAAGAGGAGGAAACTCCTGTTCACCTGGTTACAGAATGCCTCGCCATTGCGAACCAGTGCAGATAATGTCTTGGACAATAAAATTACAGGAGGAACGAGGATTTAACCTCCTTGAAGCCCTCTCAGATACTGGGGTTCATTGGAGCTCTGGAGCTGGAGGGCGAGCTGTAGGTAGCGCATTTGCGAAAACAGCCCTGATGGGGGGCACAATTGACCTTTAGGTCTCAGTGAAATGTAACCCTCTTGCCTAACTATAATAATAACTTGGTACTTGAAGAGATATCCATCGGCTGACTTGTTTCTGCCGACGATCTTATAATCCTGGCAAAAACATCAGGTAGGCCAGAAGGCCGAAAATTTTGTTGAGAACTCCGAATGATACCAAATGCTTCGGACCTGCAGCCAAGACAAAAAAATTTCACGCATACCACCAGCACATAAAACCAATAAGAGTGCACGAAACAATTAAGTACCTGGGGTAAGATTTTACAACCAGTGCCATAACTCAAGTTCTATCAACCACCTAAGAGAAAAAATAGACAACATACTGAAATCACCACTGAAACCCAAACAGAAGTTATATATGATTAAATTCCACTCACCCCAAAACTCATTCGTCCACAAGAAGACAGGCAGCAGATCGAACCGAAAAATAGGGGATCAAGAGAGCACTGTACCTTCCATCCAGTATGCATGACTTAATTATCCATGTCCCAGAGAAACAAGAAGGGAAAGATACCTTTTTCGATATTACAGCTGTTGGAGGATCTTGAAGAATGCAATGAAGCAAAAGCTACAGTAGTGAGAGAAAAATGGGAGCTACGGACGGAAACTGAGACCACATGGATCTTTTGTTCTCTACCCTACTAATTGATACAAACCAAAGGAGGCCGTCAATGGTGTTGATTAAACCGACGATATCCGTACAAGCCTTGGCTGTTACCATCCAAGACTGGCTTCGCCATATCAATGGTTCTCAGGCCAGCCAACTCTAGACATTTGCATACAATGTGTTCAGCTATTTTAGTTTTCGATCCACAGAGCCTGCAAATTTCATCTGCTGACTCATGCTCTACAGAAGGTACATCATCCTGAGCTCAGCTCGTTGCAGCTTTAGGCGCTTTCTAGTATAGGTCGGTGAAAGCATCATGACTTTTTTGAATGCAAAGGGATTAGAGGAGATGGAACACAATTCCTTCAGCAATGGCAACATAAAAAAAAACCCTAAATACTAGTCCGGTGAAGATTACGTAAGGGACCATTGGTGCCCAATCATGCACTGGAAGAGAATCGATCGGCGCGACTACATCCCTTCAAGGCTGAAGAATTATTAGGAGGTGCCATACATCCGAGATGGGGACGGAGAACTTCTGGATGTGGCATCTCCAGGGAGAAATCTGGATCACTGGGAATGGCATATAGACTGAAAAAACTCATCTACATCGCACCAAGCTTTCTAGAAAAACTACAGACTCCGATACAGTTTACCAACGATGTTCGAGTTGCTTGAACCATCTCATTTGGTCGATGCCTGGAGGTGTCAAGTTGAACACTTTTAGTGCCACTGAGTATATTTGGGAGAAATACCTGAAAAATGTTGTGAACTTCAATTAAGATTTACATTTTAGTAGAGGTAGCATTGATTAATCTGAGAGGATTGATTGAAGTACTGCCTTATCACCAGTACAATCAATGGACTCCTGAATGAAACAAAGAAAATCAACATTCTGATTCCGAATGGAATGAGAATTATAAATTAAAAATTATTATATAATAACAAGCTTTTGTTCGACGATTAATTAGATATGCCGAACAAGAACGTTCATAATATGTTAATTAATTCAAATCAGTGCCAGACATAGAAAGATGTGGTCGTGATTGGAATGCTAAAGTTGTAGAATCTTAATCGATGTTATTGTGTAATTAGATAAAACAAATATTGTTCAATATTAACATTTCCATTGTGTTACCGGCTATAATAACAAGAAAAATCATTGATAATATAAGCCTTCGATATTTTAATATTTGTGAAATATTTCACTCCGTGATTTAAAAAGGGTAACACACAGTGTTGTGCATTAACAGTGTCTGGTGTAAGGACACAAAAGGCAAAGGAACACGAAGAGGACCAACTGGTCATCCAAAACGCACTCACCACAAAACGTACGATGGGCATTAAATTCCAGGGGCGGTTGGAAATTTTCAGTATTGGAAATCATAAATCACAATGAAATCCTTCTAGAGCAGTTTATGTTATACAGGATGATTTTTTTTTCAAGATGGTATAACTCATCCAAATGAATCATTCGATCTTATTTATGTAATATATAACATCTGGCACGAATTTATCTGTTATTATGTTTTTCTTCGACTTTCGTGAAGTTGGTGAATAATTTTTTTCATGTATTATATTATTTGTATCATGGGGACATTTGGTGTTTCGTGAAGGATGGGTAAATATTGTAGAAGAATTGGGAGTGTTTGTGAAGTTATTCGAGGATAAAGTGGTATTATGGTTGCCCATTGAACTAATAGTTACCACTTCGAACAACTTTTGTGAATACTTTTGTTGGTGAGTTTTAAACTTCGTTGTTTTCAATTTTTTCATACAGGTGTTTTTGAATAAGCCCTTTCAGCCATGAATTTTTGATAAAAAAATAATTTTTTTTTGAAAATTTGCTTACAAGCAACCTTCTAGCAAGTTTCTCAACAAATATGAGGTATTTCCCAGTATTCGTATAGGAACTAGGAAGTAGTGGCAAATTCCACCACCAGGTCTTCAAATACACTTGCTAGCTGTATGTTGAACTCTGTGAAGTCAGTGGAGGCCGAAAGGGTTGAAGGATTTTTTTGATGGAATCGTTTAAAACAGACACCTTTGAAAACACCTTGTAATGCAGAATGTATATTTTCATCGATTGACTTAAGTGATTCAATTTTAATATGCATTTCGTGTTAAAATCGTTCGACAGCAGAATTTCACAGAATGTCACGTTTTGAATATGACAATTCAACTCTCATATGCGATAGATTTTCGGTACGCGATTTGAATTGAGGTAATTGTTATTAATTATTCATTGACAAATGACATTTAGAAGGTTTTATTGGACGAATCAAACAGAAATTGAAGTGGAATACTGAAATATATGTGTCCCCAAAGGCACCTGTAACAAAGAAAATTGAATTCAGATACAGAAAAGCCCTGCTATTATGATACAGAGGGGTTATTCTATAGGTTGCTCATGGTATATTCGAAATATCTGTAGATAATTGGGGGTCACTCCCGAAAAAAATAATCAAAGTTTTAATCAAATATCTTCATCAGCAAAGGTTCAGAGGTAAATCAATTCAATCAATTCCGGATGCAAGGGCATATTCGTTGATCCAACATAATTCCCTCCATCTTATTTCATCGACATTGAATCTATTTACAAAACATCCGCTGATTAGAAAGATATAATATGTGGTAAGTGAGTCAAACAAAGAAATGCGGGGGCCTACATTATAATCTAAATCAAACAGTTGACGGGAATACGATGAGCACACATCATCGTATAATTTCATCGCTAGTAAATATTTGAATTTTGAAATTTTTGCTACACCATACCGGTTTTCCATCCTCGCAGTCTAGACTTGAGAACTTTCATTACAGTCATCGAAATCAAGGTTCAAATCATCACGGAAACGATTATGTTTTTTTTTTCAATTTGGTTAACAAATGATTTGATTGAGTCGACTAGCGAATACTTCATGTTGTTCACCAAAATTCTCCTAGAGCCTTAAAAATTGCACAATCCATTATATGCCAAAATATCATTAGGAGAGTGGATAGTTAAAGTGTTCCGAAATCTGAGCGAAACATTTGAACATTCACCAGCTCGATTCTATTTTACTAAATTTCCTAATTGCAATTGAGGATGGAGAAACTAGGTCACGTTTTGATCATTTCGAAAGAGCTCATTATAGAACCCCAGAATTAACTTTTCCTTGCAATAATCCGAAGATTGTTGCACTGAAATTTCGCTGTAGAAATTTTTTTCTCGGGACCATACTTCAGGAAATTCTTAGGAACGTCTCATTATTTCCACGCAATCGAGGCTCTCTTTCACTAGAACCTCCTCGAATTTTTCGCCCGATGAAATGACCTTGTCTTGAGTAAGTTCAGAACAGGTTCTGCTGGATATTTCTCTCAGATTGTTTAATCCAAATATTTTCTTTTCTCCTTATTTGCTTTAACTACAACTTATTGTAATCATAATTATTATCTTTGTTGTTTTTGTTTTTTTTTGTTGATTATATTGAAAGAAATTTAAATTGGAGTAGATGTATACAAAAATTGTCTAAATGCCAAGAGAAAAAGACCAAACAAAAAATTATGCATTCTCTAAAATCGAATTTAGAACCAATTTTTACATACACCATATTTCGTTGATTATTTCGGTGAATAAATCAATTCATGGAAATCATTATTTTTTTCTTATTTTTTTGAATTCTTTATTCAAATTTTGCATTTGAGACAGTTCATCATCCTCCCCTTTTCTGACCTTCTTCCCTCTGTTTTTTGGAGTAGAAGATTTTTTGTTGAATTATTTATCTTCACTAAAACAGTTGGAAATTTATTTTTTCTCGTTATACATATTTGATCGATAATGACAATAATTGGAATATCTCATCGGTTTATTATTGGACCCTTTGATATTTTCCACAATCAAATGAATATGTTATCATCATTTAATAGTATTATTTCACAAATAATTATGTGTCTGGAATTTTATATAGGTATATTACATTATCATGTTTTATTGAGTTAATCCATATAATTGTTTAAAATTTGTTCTCCTCAATTAATTATGTAATTATTATTGCTGACATTTTTATACCTCTCAATGATTTGTTTTTGCACAAAAAAGGTAACGTTTATTTTAGTTACGGTTCTGTTATTTTCATTACTAGGAGATATACTTTAATTGGAAAAACAATGATAATTTTTTAATACCGTATAAAATCAATGAATAGTTTTCTTCGACTGAATTCTTCAGATAAGAAAATGCATTGTATTTAAAGGATTACAACAAGAAACAGGAATGAAATCAAGTTCAAAATATAAGAGCCTACAGGTAGTATATATTCGAAATAAAGTTGCCAGTTGCAATGATCCATAGTCAACTGGCTATTTCACATTACAAATAAATATAAATGAATTTTCTCTGAAAGTAACTCAAGGATAATAGAAAGGTTTACATAACATCAACTCACGTACGGTGATAGTCAATGAAGGGCATTTCGAACGTGAACGCAACAGGAGTGGAAATAACAATTTACCAGGTTCTTTTGAAATCGATGCAAGTAATTCATTCATTACTTAGAATGTTGGATTTTGACATTTCAGTGCTTTCACTAGAGCAACATAAAAATTCTGCAATTTAAACACAAAAGTTCATTATTTCCACATCACAGAAACATGAATCGAAAAAAGGCTGAATTAATATAACGCTATTGAAAAATTTATAACTCACGAACCATTAGGGGCGAAGTTCTGCATTGAAAATATTTTATTGAGTAACTAACATACCAACAAATATTCCAAATTTCATGATTCTAGGTGGTTAGTAGAGTCCTTCCCACATCTCAGAAATTTCTGGGGAAGTGGAAATTTGTTTTTTCAAACGATTCTGGAGATTTATTAATGAACACGATGTACTGATTAGAGTAAAATGAATTTTGGGGCGCTATTCTAGAGGAATAAATAATGAACTCCTGGATTTCTGCGATTATTCTATCAATTTGGTGGATAAAAATGGAATTCAGTATGGGGAGGTTTTTGAATAAACCGAATTGTTTGGTGACAGCAAAAAAAATACTAATTTCTACCAGTGCCGGAGATTTTTAGAGGGACTTTCATAAAATGACCCCTGAGTTTAAATTGAAAAATATGGTTCGATCGATTTGGAAGAAAAAAGGCAAAAAACATCTTGAAACACACCAGTGTGAAACTAGTGCAGTCTTTCATCAAATTGATGAACTTTATTTCGTATTCTTAGGTTATTTGACCTCAAACAGCGAAAGTATGGTTTGCGTATTATTATAATTTGATGGGTTTACCTTTGATAACGAGATGAACGAAAATCCAAATGATAAATGGAATATCCGACAATAAAAAAATTCGAACTTATCTCACTTTCAGATCAAGAAACTGCTTTGAATTTCTGTAGGTTATTATTGAAAGGATAAACATAAACAGGTACGTGTTAGGTATACACTTCTATTCGACTAAAATTCACAAACGATCATATTGTAAATATAAACAAATCCGCAAATATACATTTTATATTCACCAATAACACGTAGATTTCGAATTTGGCGTTATTAGAATTGTGTAGAAGGTTTTTTATACGCATACATTGTTCAGCAATCGAAAGTTGACTGACAATTATTGCGATATAGTAAAAATACAGTGGAAAATGTTAGGGTGATTCCACGTAGTTGGCTGAAAATCCCAATTATCTTTTCTGTTGCCTTGTTATATTTTCATCATTTATGTAGTACGAATGAGATTACTGTAAATAACTACTGGCATAGCTTGAAACGAAGCATTGAAAAATCGCAATTTGATGCAAGTTGAGAGTAAGCTTTATAGTTCATTTCACGTTCCATCGCCAAGTCCACAACTGATATGAGTTCATTGAGAAAATTATAACCACCATTACCTATTGTGCTAAATTTAGACCAATTCTCAATGGTATTTGCCAGTACTCTGAGAAATCTCTACAGTAAACAGTTGTCTAATGTATGCATATTTAGTTAAATACGCGGTAGTTTGAAAATAATGGATTGAATTTCCAATTATTGTTCATCTCGGTTCAAGAATAAACCGATATAATCAGATTTGTGAAATCTAGAAATATTCATCTGCGGAAACTAAAAATTTTATGAGTTAAAAATTGCGAGCGACAAAAATCAATCCGCAATGAATGAAATTAAAATCCATGCCAGTTTCATGAATTCATTTCGCGATACAGAGAAAAGCTGGAGGAATAAGTGGAAATAGATGTGTTTGAATTTTACACGGAAGCTCGAAATTAAACACGCAACTAGACGCCATAAACACTTGTATTATGATTCATTGTTTTGAGATTCCATTCTCAATTCTGACGAAGTAAACATATTATTTTGGATTCATTGCATTCAGGATAATGTGATGCTATTATATAAGATTTTACCGACACAATATCCAATGAAAGAACAACATATGGGGAAATATGAATTTGGTAGATTTTTACGAACTTTCTTCATTGTGTGGTGAAGGTCTGCTATAAACTAATTAACATTCAATATTTCCACGTTCGAAAGGTACGAATCAAGAGAAATATCAAGATCGTTCCCTGTGCCCTCTCTCTTTCTCTCTTAAATCGAGTCTGCTCCAGATATAAGAGAAAGAACGATTTAAGTTGTTGCCTCTATCGAATGGTATAAGCGACTCCAGTTCGATATTTCTACATCTCTTCAGGGTTATCCAGTGTTGTATTACTTGCACAACCTTCAGATGCGACACATCATTTTGAGTCTAAAATTCCTCCTTTCTTATTGACTAACGATGACGCGACTACTTTCGATATCATTCAGACTTGTATTTGACCTTTCATGGCTGGGAACCTCGCCGATCGAACACCTCTTCGGATATCGCATCGAAACAAGAAATCGACCATCGGACGAAATGAGGCATTCTGGTTACGTTTTCGAAGTGAGGTGAAAATAGGCGAATGTGAATGAAGAAGAAATGTATTCCCCTATTTGGAGGTGAACCTGAAATTAAAATCAGTTCGTACCGTAAAATGGGGGTGAATAGAAACACATTCTGATTGTCGAATGCTCATATCTCTTGCGAGGAGAATAATTCAATATCCATATTTTGACAAAAGTCCGATCACACTTGATTCAATAGAACCCCGTTCAGAAAATGTATGTGAAATTGATAATTTCTGCAAACAAAAATATTATGTCGCTTGTTTCTATTCGCCTTCGAGGTGGGGTGAATGGAAAAACACGTTGAAAACTCGTCTATATTGCAGTAAAGAAATATTTTTTTCTTAGTTTTTGAAAGCAGAATAAAATCATTTCATTTCATGAATGCCAACTTTTTTGATATTTGAATGGACAGGGAATACAAATCGAATATTCTTCAATATTGAATGAAATAATGGGTTTACCTAAAAACTACCCACTTTGGAACATGTGTTTCTCGAATTATATCGAATTCGACCGTGGGTTCCGTGAATATGACCGTTTTCCTGATTACTTCGAAACTACTGATTCGATAGGAATGAAATTTCGTTCTCAGATGGAAAATCAAGCTACATGCGAAATTTTGTCCAGATCGCATGACCAGAACCATAGAAACCATAGAGAATTATAACTTTCAAACGGAAAGTCCTAGGGAATTGAAATTTCCAGGATAGATGTGAATTTCGAATGTCGCGGTCACGTTCATCAATGAGCAGAATTAGATTAGGGGTTCCGTAAATATGGCCGTTCAAAATATTTTCTTGTCGACAATTTCGAAATTACTGATTCGATTGAAATGAAATTTGGCACATGGATGAAGAATGACGTATTCAAATCACGTGCGAAATTTTGTTCAGATCGCATCACCGAGACTATAGAAACCGAAGAAGATTCTAGCGAATTATCGAACAAAAAATCCTCATATTTCTGTAACAGCTGATTCGGCTGTCATTTTTTGACGGCTGTCAAAAGCTCCTGACCCCACCGGAAGTGCTTTTGAATTTTCTCAAGTTTGCAGCATTTCCGTTAAATTGAAGTCAGACATTTCGAAGTTCGGATGAGAATATCAAAAAATATACCAATTTAGAGGTGGCACTGTTAAAAAAAATTTCTTGTCAAGATACCCTGTAGCTTCGATTCCAAAATAAATTTTTTCAATATTTTTGAGCGCTCGTACTACTTACACGAGGGCTATATCATTTCGTAACGATGTCTGTATTTTTCGAATTTTGAGCCGAAAATGGCCTCAATCGACTATGTTCGACTCACTGATGACAAATCCGTCGGAAAATTCGAGTCTGTCCGGCCGTCCGTCCGTATACACGATAACTCTCGAACGGAATGTCCTAGAAACTTGAAATTTTCAGGGTAGGTTCGAATCTCGAATGCCGCGGTTGAGTTCGTTATTGGGCAAAATTCACCGAGGGGTTCCGTAAATATGGCCGCTCGAAATTTTGTTTTCCTGATAACTTTGAAACTACAGATTCGATCGAGATGAACTTTTGCACTTGAATGGAGAATGAGGTGTTCAAGCTACATGTGAAATTGTCCAGATCGCATGACCAGAACCATAGAAACCATAGAAAATTGTAACTTTTGAACGGAAACGCCTAGGGACTTGAAATTTTCAGGATAGGTGTGGATCTCGATTGTCGTGATCTCTTTCATCTATGAGCAGAATTATACTAGGGGTTCCGTAAATATGGTCGTTTGAAATTTAGTTCTCTTGATAATTTCCAAACTACAGATTCGATCGTGAAGAAATTTTGTATACTAATGGAGAATGATATATTCAAGCTACATTTCTCTAGATCGCATGACCAGAACCATAGAAACCATAGAAAATTGTAACTTTCGAACGGAAAGGCCTAGGGACTTGAAATTTTCAGGATAGGTGTAGATCTGAAATGTGGCGTTTACGTTCATCAATGAGCAGAATTATACTAGGGGTTCCGTAAATACGGTCGTTTGAAATTTTGTTTTCTCGATAATTTCGAAACTACGGATTCGATCGAGATAAAATTTTGTATTTTAAACGAGAATGATATATTGAAGCAACGTTTTGTCCAGATCGCATGACCAGAACCATATAAACCATAGAAAATTATAACTTTCGAAGGGAAAGGCCTAGGAACTTGAAATTTTCAGGGTGGGTTTGGATCGCGAATTTCACGGTCACGTTCATCAATGAGCAAAATTAGACTAGGGGTTCCGTGAATATGGCCGTTCAAAATATTCTGTTCCTGATAATTTCGAAACTTCCGATTTGATTGGAATGAAATTTTGCACCTAGATGAGGAATAATGTATTCAAACTACGTGCGAAATTTTGTCCAGATCGCATCACCAAGGCCATAGATACCGTAGAAAATTCTAGCGAAAACAAAAAGGGGCAGCTGAAGCACAGACAAAGTCTGGAGTTTCGTCTAAGTTTGAGAATTTTTTTGACAGCTGTCGAAAATTCCTTCAATTGATTTCTAAAACTGGAAAATGCGAATCTACCTACAAGGTGGATGTACGAGCGCTTAAAAGCTCCTGACTTCACGGCAGTGCTTTTCGTAATTTTTATATATTTATTTCACATCTGATGGAAATATAGACCTCTCTTCATGTATGTGCATTTTGTCCATACTGAAGGGCATATACAGGATGTCCTAGAGTAGACTTATATCGAGAGATTTTAATCACCTGAGGGCCATGTTTTCGGATTTACAGTGTGATCCTATAAGATATTGAGTAAAATTGAAAATTGATGAAGCTTGAACCAATAATTCGACAGATTTCAAAGTTAGCAGTTATATCCTCCTTTCCACCCGTTCCTTTTACCATTTCAGAAAATAAAGAAAAAAAGATCAGAGTAGGATAATTTTGGACATTTCCTATTTTAGTTCATTGAAGTCCACCCTGATGTACATGGACACTGAAAATTTTGTGCACTCTTGTAAGTGTCGAAAAAATAATAAAAAATCGCTTGGCACCACCCTACAGGGTGGTTAATAAATTTTGGGTCGAATAAAAAGATTTTCACTGCATTTTTCCAACTAGCTAGATTGATATTTCAACTTTACTTGCGTTCAACATTATAAATATCAGTTTAATTTTCGAAGATTTTTTTTACATCATTTTTCTCCTCGAATCACGTGAATGGCTTTTTATTGAGAATAACTTGGCCGAATCTGTTTTGGGAGTATAGTATTAAAATTTATAACGCACCCTGTATAATAGTGTCAAGAAATTTTTTTGTTGAATTACTCTTCGATACTCATAAAGGTGGAGGATTTTCAGTGTTTATGTACAGGGTGAACTTATATTTACTAAAATAGGAAATATCCAAAATTTCCCAATCCGGTTCTGTTTTGTTGACTTTTTGTTCGAAAATTGTTGGCCATAGTAGGAAATTGTTCATCTCTCAGACCCCACGAGCCGCCACTGTTGTGGTCCATCTTGTGTTCATTCCACAATTACGAAGATTCTACATGAAATCATCGACTTTTCTATCTAGCTTGTGCAGTCACGACTCTGTTGCAATTTTATAATAGTATGGAAGTAATGTGAAATTGTCGAATATGGAAGTAATTTCTTCAGGAATGGTTGAATCACCTTCAGAAATTAGGTCGAATGCGAAATAACGAGAGCGAATTCACTTTCATTTTCATTCGAATACATTATTCGCCATGATATACTTGCATTATCTTTGAGCTGGTAATATGGAACAATACAAAAGCTTTAAACAAATTTCTCATGATGTACCCCTCGTAGGAGAAGTTTCTTCGCTAGGAACGAATTATATCATTCATCTTGTTGAACAATCAATTCTGACACAATTTGAACCGACCGGTTATTGGCGGAAGGTTACTGAAAGCTCTCCTTGGAATCGACAATAAATTGAGAGATTTGGAGTTGAGATAATGGAAATAATTGGCCATTGTTGAAAGCTGCTGATAACTCGTTGATATTTTTAATTGTTTTAGAGCTTTGTTTCCTTCGCTCGAAGCTGGATCGGCTTGTCATTTACCAATGGGAAGTTGTATCAATCAGCTCATTATCCTCGCTGATGATGTCACTTTCTAACGAGCTGTGCTTAACTTGTTGAACGTTAATCCAAAAACACCAGATTAATTTAAACAGTATTGCTTTTCTTCGCCCTCAGATGTATTCTATTGAAACCCTGCAAATTTTGTACAATATTTGATGATTTTCGATACTCCCCAAGAACAAAATTTCTTTTTTGAATATTTTCTGAGAAATTTCTTTTTCAATTCATCCCCTCATCCAATTTTGAGGAACTGTGCTACCATGCTGATTGGGAAAATGTCCGAGAAAATGTGGAAAATCTCTCGGATTCAGATAAAACATAAAAATATAAGATCACAAGTTTCCATAATTTTTTTTCCTAGCGGCCCTCCCTACGGAGATACGGCCTCCTAAATGACGCCACTGGGAAGTCATTTTACTGGAATAAATTTTAAACTACTTGATATAATTAAATGAAAATTTGGAGGATAAACAGTACTAAGGACCTCTTAAAATACTGCCCTTAAATTTAAATTAGCTCGTTTAGTTTACCAGGAGTGGACTAGGTTGTACATTTTAATGCTTACATTTTTAACACCCTGTATGATAAGGAGTTGAAAAAACAAATTTGGATACCTTGAACATTAAGCTAGAGAAAAGGTACTCTTGTTCATTGTCGATAAAATGAACCGTTTTCGAAAAACAAAATAATAAAAGAAGTAACTTTTTTATTCCTATTGAAAAGAACCATGAATTCTAATTTTTTTTGTCTGCAACAAACTGTGATACGAAAGTTATTCAAGGAATAAAAAAGTCTTAGTTTATGTTATTGAATCCGATAAAAATTTTTTCTTATCACATCGCAATAAAATGTATGTATTTTTGTTGAGGTGCCTTTCTGGGCCAAAACTGCATTGTTGAGAATCTTTGTAATTTTGTCGGATTCAATAACGTAAACTAAAACTTTTTTGTTCCTTGAATAACTTTTGTATCACACTTTGTTGCAGACAAAAAAAATTAGAATTCATGGTTCCTTTTAATAGAAATAAAAAAATTACTTCTTTCATTATTTTTTTTTCGAAAACGGTTCATTTTATCGACAATGAACTTTAGCTTAATGTTCAAGGTATCCAAATTTGTTTTTAACTCCTTATCATACAGGGTGTTGAAAATGTAAGCATTAAAACGTACAACCTAGTCCGCCCCTGGTAAACTAAACAAGCTAATTCAAATTTAAGGGCAGTATTTTTAAAGGTCCTTACCATTGCTTATTATATCAAATTTTTATGAAATTATATCAAGTTGTTTGAAATATATTCCAGTAAAATGAATTTCCAGTGGCGTCATTTAGGAGGCCGAAAAAAAATATGGGAACTTGTCATCTTATTATTTTATGTTTTATCTGAATCCGAGAGATTTCTCACATTTTCCCGGACACCCTGTATAAGCAAAAATTTCAACAGGATGTGGCAGATAGTTCCTGAGATACCAGTTTTCAACAAAATGTTTTCAAATTGTTCTTTTATGTACCAAATTATTGGATTAAGGATTGCAGGTTCCACCTGGTATATTTATTCGATAGGTGTTGACAAAATAATACAACCATTACGGAATTGCAGTATATTCGAATGATGAATCTTTAAACGGAATGAATAATTTCCTTATTCCGTGTTATCATCTTTCCAAGAAAATCCATTTCTAGGAGTCGGCTCGTCAAACTTATTATACTTTCCGTTCTGAGCACGAATGTGAATCTAATTTGTTGCAGATATCGTAGAAGTTAAGTAGGATAGCAGGAAAATACGTGTTTTCACTATGTATACATATTTATAATTCGCAATTGCACATGCAAATTACAGAAAAGTCCGAACACAGCTTCGACGTTATCATACATCTTTAATAGCTCCAAGTAATTCAGCTGATTTTCATGGATCATAAAGTTCGACAATATTCTGCGACCTAAATTTTTAATTAGCACAACTAATTGACTTTCAAATGCTTTTAGGTTCTTTGTTCAGAATCTGAAGCTTTCTTCGGAAACGAGATACCCGATAATTCACTGCCATTCGAGACACCTGTTACTCAATATTGCAATGTATTATTTTGTATTATATGATTTGCATTGCATTCCTCATAATTATTCTCTAGGCCATCTGCCCACGGTTTTATGGCAGAACATATCAATTGGGGTCAGTTAAGAATACGAGTGCTGCTTCGAATAATAGCCCTCTGTAAGTAGAGCTACCTATATTCATCGAAAAAGAAGTGACGATGTTGAACTTTCACATCTGCGCAAACTGCTTCTGGTGTTTTACCCAATTTTTCTCTATATAAAGAAAATTGCTTGTGTACCTTCAAATGGCCTTCAGTGTTCATTGTCACTATGACAAGTATTGTCATTTTATCTTGAAAACACTTTTTTTTTTCTTTGTACCAAAATGGCTTTCAGTGTTCAACAAATACTGTTATATAATTTTCTAAACATCGAAAGATGGAATCACCGAATTATATTGAATATATCAGAAAAACCCTTTCTTTTCTGGCCTTCAGTGTCCATTGTCAGTATGACAAATACTGTCACTTTTTCTGACCTTGAATTTTGTACCAACTTTTTGTTGGAGACCTTCAAAGAAACGTGACATGTTCAAGTTTTTCATCCATTACCCTCAAGTCGTGGGCCAAATCTGCTACCAAATACCCTTGAGCCATAGAAAATTGGTCAATTAGACAGTCGAAAAAACACGCAGATATATATATATATATAGTTGCGCCGAGTTATGCAAAATCTGAAGTGATTCATGACCTTATTTCGTTCAACAAAAAGATTTTGCAAGTAGGGTCAGCTAAATAAAGAACAGCTGTTACACCATGAGCGATGTAAAGTTAAGACTAAACTAAATACGCGTCATTAGGAGAATCATCAAGGAATGTGAATGTCATTTCAATTGTGAAGAAAAAAAAATCTATTGAAGTGTAGATTCATGGCTATTATAATTATCTCTTTTCAAGACAGGAAAGAAACTTAATATCATACGTATAATTTATTAATGTTGCAATGTGCAATAATTCATCTCATTGTATTTTTAACTCATCGCTTTTTTCTTGAGCATCGAATAACTCGGCTTACTATGCATAAACGTGTTGATTTATAATGTCACCTCATAAGAACGACAATGGTTCGCCGAATATTCGCTAATCCCAACCAATTTGGATGTGTGGAACAAATGAATTTAACGCAGAAAACATGCCCAAAAATTAACGCAGCCTTCATTAAGTTGATTGAATAACGATGTTTGGCAAAAATTGTGTGGCATGTGGCGCCGTCTTGTTGAAACCAAATCATCGATCCCAAACTATCATAACACCCTTTCGATGTTTTGTGAATCGAAGTCACGAAATAAATCCTCATAAATTCCAACGACCGCTACGCGGTCGTATTTTGTATGTATGTATGTAATGTATGAACTGATAAGGGAATTTATAATCAATCTGAAGATACTTGAAATTTAAAATAATAAATTTGATTAATTATCCACTCAGAATTAGTGTGCTATTATATTGGATTTTCTTGTGATGAATATTATCTTCCACTTTAAATTTTTCGAAGAATAAAATCGAAGATATCACTTCACATGTTTGGATAGAACTTTGTTTGTCATCTTCTACTGTATCATTTTCTGATATGGATAGTTTGTTAAACTCATGTGAAACTAATTTTTTCTACCTGTTCTTCCAATTAATATTTTCTCAGTGTACACAGGTAGAATTTCCGAAACCACAATAACAGAGCAAAAAGAGTTATGGAAGATTCGAGTTATCTTCCCATGGATAATCACACGTTTGGCACCAGTTTTAAATTTCAATCATTTTTTCCACGTATAATATAACCTTCTCTAGATCAAACAAAAATCTGTACTTTTTTTTGGAAAAAAAGATCTATGATCAGGTTGGATCCTCGTGGGACATAAATGATTGCAAATTTTTTTTTATGATGTTTGAAATTCATATGAAAGAAATTATAAATGTTTGTGTATAATTCGAAATGAGTTTCTCTTCATTCGTATTCTGGATGGAGGGAAATTTCGATTTGAGGTCAAATGACAACGGTTTTGAGACGAGGTATATAAAGCCGCGAATTTCGAATAAGAAATGGGCATGGAAGTATGGATGGATAGTTTTGAATAATGGTTCTATTTGCCGTGTGTAATGTTGCATTAAATTCATCCTTGAAATCGGTAGTTATTGTTGGACAAATCGATTGATAATCAGGAATTTGTTCTTGCGAAGCTGTTGAATGCGGTGAATTCATAACACACCCTCTGGGTCTGAAAAGACAGATCATGAATATTTCGGATCTTCACACAATTATTCAATTCGTAATGAATAATAGTTACTTGTTGAAGAATCGAAATAATAATGATGAATAATATAATCGATTAAGTCGTCACAACAATAGAGTTGATAAAACTAATCAATTCGAATAGTGGGGTCTAATTGAAATATATAAAATGATAGTAAGAATTGGATTGGAGTCATTTTTAACAATAGCTTCATTTGATTATGGACAGTGAATTAACGCGAATGATTCAGACGAATCTTATTTTTATCGAAACATTAGTTGTTTGAATGGAAATGGATGAACAATGAAAATAAGTTTTGTTCACAAATATTCGAGTTGGAAATTCAGTGTTACTGATACTGTACAATAGGTTATCATTAGATTCTTGAAATTAAATATTTTGATCTACTGATAATGTTCAAAATATTGTTTCGGTTTCATTTTATCTCAAATTTTCGAAAATAAGTCGAGAAGGCACATAAATATTCTCTGCAAATTACTCATCAAGTATATTGATTTCAATCAATAATGTACAATATTCATTAGGTTCTGGAAATAAAATATTTTGATCTACTTATGATTTTCAGAATATTGTTTCGGTATCATTCTATTTCTAATTCTCGAAAATGAGTCGAGCAGGCACATAAATATTCTCTGCAAATAACTCATCAAGTTTATTGATTTCAATCAATAATGTACAATATTCATTAGATTCTGCAAATAGAATATTTTGATCTACTGATAATAAAATTTATTTTGATTATATTCTATTTTAAATTTTGGAAATTCATTGAATTCGAAAAGCCGAATAAATATTCTCTGCAAATAATTCATCGAGCCTCTCAGAGAGTATTATCGATTTCAATCAATATTGTACAATATTCATTAGATTCTGGAAATGAAATGTTTTTATATACTGACAATATTCAAGATTTTTCGTTTTGCTCATTCTACTTTAAATTTCGGAAATTCATTGAATTCGAAAAGCCGAATAAATATTCTTCGCAAGTAATTCATCGAGCCTCTGAAAGAGTAATATTGACTTCAATCAATATTGTACAATACTCATTAGATTCTGGAAATGAAATATTTTCATATACTGACAATATTCAAGATTTCGCGTTGGTTTCATTCTATTTTTAATTTTGGAAATTCATTGGATTTGAAAAGCCAAATAAATATTATCTGCAAATAATTCATCGAGTCTCTGAAAGAGTAATATTGATTTCAATCAATATTGTACGAAATTCATTATATTCAGGAAATCAAATATTTTCATATACTGACAATATTCAAGATTTCTATTTTGAATTCCGAAAATTCATTGAACTCGAAAAGTCAAATAAATATTCTCTGCAAGTAATTTATGGAGTCTCTAAAAGAGTAATTCTGATTTCAATCAATATTGTATAATATTCATTAGATTCTGGGAGTGAAATATTTCTATTTACCGATAATGTTTCGGTTTCATTCTTTTTTGAATTCCGGAAATTCATTGCATTCTAAAAGCCAAAAAAATAATCTCTGCAAATAATTCATGGAGTCTCCAAAAGAGTAATATTGATTTCAATCAATATTGTATAATATGCATTACTTTCTGGGAGTACAATTTTTTTTACTGTTGGCTTCACAAAATCTGTGGTTCTTTTATAATTTTTGGTTCGATAGTCTCGCTACAGTGTCACCTCATGTCCAATCAAAATGATTATAGATTAGTTAATTTTTACAGAACAAAATGTCAGTTATTTGAAGGTGGAAATGGGAGTAAGTGATGATTTTCCATTCTGACAAAATTTATTTTTTCCAGGTTTCCTAACATCTCGAATTCCCGATGGAACAAACGCGCGTAAAAGCACATGTAATTGTTTTTAAAATTTTTCACACCAACTTCATAAGAAATCCCATTTGTATGAGTTGGACTAATCAAAAATTCCTTACAACATTTTTGTATTTCATTCCAAATTCCAATTTCGGCAGAATAAATATCCAACACAGTTAAAGCTCACCCTCTATCTCAACTGGTTTCGTAATTTAGTATAAATTAAGATCTGGGATTTTGCAACTTGCCCCTGCCATTTCGATCAGACCTACACAGAGTTTCGCAATCTTTCAGTTCATTTATAAACTGTTCCTTTTGGTTAATTTCATTTGGGACACCGTGTGCATATCACTTCGAAACTAATTTGCACAACATATTGTTTCATATATCTCAAAATGAGCGAACTTTTCGGGTCCTAATTGCATTTGGATTATCCAAATGAAGATTATTTGTCATAACCTTGAAATGAAATCATTCTTCAGAATGCATAATTTGATAAATGTGTTGTTCTCAAATCGCAGTGAAATCATGGGAAATTTTAATGAAAACATATTCAGGTACCGAATTTATAACATCTAATACGTATTTCAAGAATTTCACCATTGTGGACGTGGGGAACTTTTCACATTTCCCATAACTCCACACAATTGGCACTCTCAGTATTAGGAGCAAAAGTATTATTCCATTCGCGATATTTCTACGAAATATGATTAATGCACATTATTGCTTCAGAAAGATATAAATCATTCACAAATTCAAGACATTGTTATAACATAGAAAACACATTGGAGGATATATCAATTAAAGTTTTGATAATCGTTGGGATTCCCATAAATATTCAAATATAGACTTTATCGATATAGAATTATTGAAGCGAATCGAATCAGTCAGTTATTTGATTTTCTCTGAAGGTATTATCATCAGTGTTCAGAGATGAAGGCAACATTCGTCTTTAAATGAAACGTCAGAATCTTGTTGCGACTTTACATTTATGCTATGTAGCCGTGATAGAGTAACTTTATCGCCTCAATGAAAAACGCTTATTGATGGACGAGAACAATATAGTCATGCTTTCTTCCTGATGAAAACATCACAAATATGGAGCGAAGTTTCATATATTTTACATAGTATCTATACCACATGTAGTTTTGATACATCACAGATTTGTCAGTAATTATGGATCAGATACGCGTTTAGAGGAAGGAAATGATACATCGCAATGTTCCTTCTTTGATCTCCCCAGGTTACATCACAGAGATGTAGCTGACCAGGTAAGGGTGAAATAAGAATCGATTCGATGCATTTATGTAAAAAATTTTAGGCCGGTCATAATTTTTATTCCCAAAACTTGAAAGACTCATAGCATTTATGCTATGTAGCTGTGATAGAGTAACTTTATAGCCTCAATGAAACAACGCTTATTGATGGACGACAACAATATAGTTATGCTTTCTTCCTGATAAAAACATCACGAATATGGAGCGAAGTTTCATATATTTTACATAGTATCTATATAGCTGACACATGTTGTTTTGATACATCACAGATTTGTCAGGAATTATGGATCAGATACTCCTTTAGAGGAAGGAAATGAAACATCGCAATCTTCCTTCCTTGATCTCCCAAGGTTACATCACAGAAATGTAGCTGGCCACATAGAGGTGAAATGAGAATCGATTCGATGCATTTATGTAAAAAAATTTAGGCTGTCATAATTTTTATTCCCAAAACTTGGAAGACTCATACCATGTATGCTATGTAGCTGTGATAGAGTAACTTTATCGCCTCAATGAAACAACGCTTATTGATGGACGAGAACAATATAGTCGTGCTTTCTTCCTGATAAAAACATCACAAATATGGAGCGAAGTTTCATATATTTTACATAGTATATATATAGCTGACACATGTAGTTTTGATACATCACAGATTTGTCAGGAATTATGGATCAGATACGCGTTTAGAGGAAGGAAATGATACATCGCAATGTTCCTTCTTTGATCTCCCCAGGTTACATCACAGAGATGTAGCTGACCAGGTAAGGGTGAAATAAGAATCGATTCGATGCATTTATGTAAAAAATTTTAGGCCGGTCATAATTTTTATTTCCAAAACTTGAAAGACTCATAGCATGTATGCTATGTAGCTGTGATAGAGTAACTTTATCGCCTCAATGAAACAACGCTTATTGATGGACGACAACAATATAGTTATGCTTTCTTCCTGATAAAAACATCACGAATATGGAGCGAAGTTTCATATATTTTACATAGTATCTATATAGCTGACACATGTAGTTTTGATACATCACAGATTTGTCAGGAATGATGGATCAGATACGCATTTAGAGGAAGGAAATGATACATCGCAATCTTCCTTCCTTGATCTACCCATGTTACATCACAGAGATGTAGCTGGCCACATAGTGGTGAAATAAGAATTGATAAGATGCATTTATGTTTAAAAAACTTTAGGCCGGTCATAATTTTGATTCCCAAAACTTGGAAGACTCATAGCATTTATGCTATGTAGCTGTGATAGAGTACCTTTATAGCCTCAATGAAACAACGCTTATTGATGGACGAGAACAATATAGTCATGCTTTCTTCCTGATAAAAACATCACAAATATGTAGCGAAATTCATATATTTTACATAGCATCTATATAGCTGACACATGTAGTTTTGATACATCACAGATTTGTCAGGAATTATGGATCAGATACGCATTTAGAAGAAGGAAATGATACATCGCAATCTTCCTTCCTTGATCTCCCCAGCCCCATCACAGAGATGTAGTTGGCCACATAGTGGTGAAATAAGAATTGATCTTGAAAGTGAAGCAAACTGATATTGTGAGACGTTTTACCACACATAATTTCAAAGCGATTAGTAATAACGCTGTGTACTAGACTGACAATTAAGTGTAAGAAGTTAAGAGAAGATGCCCTGTTGAAATTGGGACATAATTATTAATAAAAAACTCAGATAAGCGAGAAGGGTTAATCTTACATCTTGGAGGTTTCATATTGAATATCGTGAACGAAAATTGATTCTTGCAAAGGTTAGAAGATATCTGGTACCAAATTGACAATTCTACCAAGACATTCTCTATTCTTTGCGGGGATATTCTTGAACTTTTTGGAATTTGAGGAGGAAGAAGCTTCTGTTGTTGTCATCGTTCTTCACCAAATCGTTTAAACGGATGGGTTGCGATAGGCAATTTCTGGGCTACTGGTGGTCATTTGTTATTGTTCGTTCGTTGAGAATTACGAAAGATTATATCATTAAAAATCGTATGCTGTAATCGAGTGAAATCCAATTTCACACATACTGATTTCGGTTCGTTTTTAATGGAAGCTGTCTTATGTTTCCTCAACGATATTGCCTATTCATGATATATCAAAATTTGACAAGGGTCGAGGAAAAATTATCAGTTTTTTGTTTGTCAGGTGGAGAATAAGACAGGAACCACTTTGTTCACATCGAAGGGAAGAAAATGTTTGTTACAGTCCTTTAGCATTTATGCATGTGGGTCTAACGAGAGAATTGGCCTTCGTGCAGTATAAAATGAGGTTAATAGGTATTCGTTTATCGAAATAGCAGTATAAATGCAATAAATGCATTTTCCAGAGGGCCAGCACGAGGCGCGCATGAAGCCGTGCGCAATGCAAAGCGGGAAATGTCAAATATGAAACATCCTCAACGGTCCCGATCCCGCGGAATTGTCGGGTGTGGGGGAGACTTACCCGGAAAAAAGCGGAGTCCTAGAGGGTACCCGCGACTTCGGTATCCAAATTGTCGCGAGCACCGGAACGAAAACCAGAAAATCGGGCCATAACTACACTGCACTGCACACTTTTAGCACTCACATAAGTCGCTCTCTTCACTGGCCTGACTTCGCATTGAGTGAATTATATTTTTGGGCCACGACTCTCAACATCAGTTGCGCCACAAATGAAAGTAAAAGTGAATGCTCGACAACTCTTCCGATTCTCGTGAAGTTTGTGTGCGAGCTCGTGTTTGTCAGACGACTGCACGCTGCGAATAGGTACGAAATCTCACTATTGAAATAATTCCAGGTTGAAAAGGCCACCTGTATAATTTGGTGCAAATATTAGCATCGGCTGGAGTTGCAAGATCGCACATAATAACACGAGTTCTTAATTTCTCCCTTTACTTTCCCCTCTTTTCTCTTAATGGCCCCCACTACTGCACGAGTTTTTTCCTATCTCTAACTCGCTTGGGTCGTCTTTCTCTAGTACTTCCAAGGTCGAGAGGCTTGCGCGAACACTATTCGCTTGGATTTAGATTTTTACTTTTGCACTCATCTGTGAACATTGTCAAGTAAGTGGTACAGTCTGACTATAAAGTCCGCCATGGTTACGACGATCTGAGGCAACAGCAGTTTCCCACAGGTGTCGCACAATAGGATGCATAGTTAAAGAGCTCCCTTCACTAGTTTTCCGCCTACAACTTTCGGATTCCGAAGTTGATCAGTTTTGGTTTTCAACGTTTTAATCATAAAGCTTCGCAATCATTCGAAGAAACTCAAATTTCTGATATCACCCAAGCTTTTGGCCGAAACTATATCAGCTTATTGCATAAAATTCGGTACAAAAATTAGTTGAGATTTTGGTTTATAATTTCCCAACAAAACCTTTGGACTAGTTCGAGGTAATTTTAATTTCTGAACCCCCCAAAAAAATTTCACAATTCCCCTTTTCGGTGGTGTAGAATCTGAAATACGAATTCAAAATAATCCGTTCTCCGTCACCTATCTGAAGCTTTTGGCCGAAACTAAGCTTATTGCATAAAATTTGGTACAAACAGTAGTTGAGAGTTTGGTTCATGATTTCCCAACAAAAACTTTTGGAATAGTTCGAGGAAATTTAAATTTCTGAACCCCCCAAAAAATTTCACAATTCCCCTTTTCGGTGGTGTAGAATCTGAAATACGAATTCAAAATAATCCGTTCTCCGTCACCTATCTGAAGCTTTTGGCCGAAACTATATCAGCTTATTGCATAAAATTTGGTACAAAAATTAGTTGACATTTTGGTTTATAATTTCCCAACAAGAACCTTTGGAATAGTTTGAGGAAATTAAAATTTCTGAACCCCCCAAAAATTTTCACAATTCCCCTTTTCGGTGGTGTAGAATCTGAAATACGAATTCAAAATAATCCATTCTCCGTCACCTATCTGAAGCTTTTGGCCGAAACTATATCAGCTTATTGCATAAAATTTGGTACAAAAATTCGTTGACATTTTGGTTTATAATTTCCCAACAAGAACCTTTGGAATAGTTTGAGGAAATTTAAATTTCTGAACCCCCCAAAAAATTTCTAAATTCCCCTTTTCGGTGGTGTAGAATCTGAAATACGAATTTAAAATAATCCGTTCTCCGTCACCTATCTGAAGCTTTTGGCCGAAGCAATATTAGCTAATTGCATAAAATTTGGTACAAAAATTAGTTAAAATTTTGGTTTATAATTTTCCAACAAAAACCTTTGGAATAGTTCGAGGAATTTAAAATGTCTGAACCCCCTGAAAAAATTCCATATTTTCCATTTTTCGGTGGTGTAGAACCTGAAATACGAAATTCCGAAATCCGTTCGCCTATCTGAAACTTTTGTCCGAGACTATATTAGTTAATTGCATGAAACTTGGTAGAAAAATTGGTTGGGATTTTGGTTTATGATTTCCCAACAAAAAACTTCAGAATAGTTCGAGGAAATGCAAATTTCTGAACCCCTCAAAAAATTCCACAATTTCCCTTTTCGGTGGGGTAGAATATAAAACACGAATTTGAAAGAATCCGTTCGCTATCACCTGTCTAGAGTTTGTATCCAAAACTATATTAGCTAATTGCATGGAATTTGGAAGGAGAATCAGTTGGGATTTCAGTTCTTTGCTTTCCAACAAGAACCTTTTGAAGGAAATGGAAATTTCTGAACCCCTCAAAAATTCCACATTTCCTCTTTTTCGGTGGTGTAGAATCTAATATAGGAATTCAAAAAAAATCCGTTCGCCGACACCTATCTGTCTGCATTTGTCCAGAACTATATTAGCTAATTGCATGAAATTTGGTTAAAAAAATTGATTGAGATTCTGGTTTATAATTTCCCAATTTCCCTTTAGAATCGTTCGAGGAAATTAAAATTTCTGAAGCCCTCCAAAAAATTCTCATATTTCACCTTCTATGTACTATGAGTACGTATCACATGAAATTCGGTATAAAATCAAATATTTTGCACTGCAATATTCTTTTCCAAATAGATCGTGGGTTATGGAACTTTGATTTGAGTGAACGGGGTGATAAGGAAATAATTAACCTCTTTCAAATTTCCCCTTTTTCCTCGAAGAAGAATGAAATATCCGATTTTCCATGTCTGAATTAAATCAATAATAGCTATAAAAAGAATGAGTGATTTTTATAGACCCATACCTAAAGGGTCCGAACGAAACCTCATAATGTCTGAACTTCACACATTATGACCTTGCGTCTACTTTTGGCAAATTCAAAGAATATAAGATAGCAAGACCTTCATTTGTCACTTCGGAAATATCAAATTCCCTGAGCTTTAATTACTTAAAAAAAACATGAAGAGATCAATGAAGGACGATTCTTCTATTCAGATGAACGAAGATATTTTTCTTCGATTAGTGTTGATATTTATCGATATTGCAAGCTAGCTTCGAATCACCATGAAGTTCTCCTACATATATCTATCTTTCTTCCTTTGTGGAAACTGACGTAACACCTGTTTTAAGAGCATTCATTTTTCTCAAGGTGTGGAGGAATATTATATAATCTTCATAACCAGCATTCTAGGTAACCTTCACCTTGCTTTATTCAGGCGATAGAAGTTTCTACTTCTATTAAAACCAGAAAAGTATCCTATTACAGTGACTATTCGCGAATTGATATAGCCTCAACCTTATTTATAATTCAAATATGTGCCATGATCTCTGAAATTGTTACTTCCTGGCATGGAGGAAGCAGAGATATTATTTCTAAGTATGTATGTATATGCTTCTAATCATGAGTTTTCTGTTTCATTCCAACTCCAACCATTTTCGATAGTACGTTTCGTTTCATACCAACAATAATGAACTATTGGACTGGAAACTGATAGAAATTCCAGCACTTCTTCAATTAACACACTTGAAATTTCATGATATTCAATTATGAATACTCGTAGGTGGTCGATGAAAGTTTATAGTGCAGTTGAATATGTGGAGCTCAAATTTTCGACTCCCTCATACTCAAATACCTCCTCGAAAATGAATTCATCAAACGTGACATTTCGAATTGATATGGGATTTCCGAGAATTATGTGGTAACAATATTTCAGTTTCATGGTTGAGTGGGTCAAAGAGTTTCCTATTTCTCCAGTGAAAAGTGCTCTAATTTTTTGTATTATTATTATACTATACTTCACTATACTATACTATATTATACTATAGTTTAGTATAGTATACTATAGTATAGTATAGAATAGTATAGTATAGTATAGTATAGTATAGTATAGTACAGTGCAGTGCACTGCACTGCACTGCACTGGACTGGACTGTACTGTACTGTACTGTACTGTACTGTACTGTACTGTACTGTACTGTACTGAACTGTACCGTACCGTACTGTACTATACTATACTATACTATACTATACTATACTATACTGCACAGCACTGCACTGCACTGTTTTATGAGGATTTTTGAAATATTTTTCTAAACTTCGGTATCTCAGAAACTAATCGCCATATCCTGCTGAAATTTTGTCTACATATAGATTTTCAGCTGCGCCACGGGAAAAGGAGTTCGAGTATTTCTGATTTCGTTTTGAGAAATTTCATATATTCTGTGATTCCATCTCTTGAGTTCGTACACATGATATGACATTATTCGTCACACTGACGGACGGTTTGGTTCACAGAATTTGTGATTTGTTTCATAACCTTTGGTGCGATAGTCTCGCTACTGTTTCAAATGAAAATGACCAAAGACTAGTTTTTCCTTCACTGAACAACATTCCAGGTATTTACAGTAGGAAATGGGGTGACGAGTTTCAAAGTTTTCCCAGCCTCACAATACCTTTTTTGAGCGCTCGTTCTACTTACACGAGAGCTATATTATTTCGTCACGATGTCCGTATTTTTCGAATTTCGAGTCGAAAAGGTACGACTCACTGATGACGAATCCGTCGGAAAATTCGAGTTTGTCTGTAAGAACGATAACTTTCGAACGGAATGACCTAGAAACTTGAAATTTTCAGTGTAGGTTCAGTTTCCGAATGCCGCAGTTGAGTTCGTTAATCAGCAGAATTCCATCAGGGGTTCCGTAAATATGGCCGTTCAAAATATATTTTTTCTGATAATTTCGAAACTACTGATTGGATTGGAATACAATTTTGCACATAGATGAAGAATAATAAATTCAAACTACGAAATTTGGCACTCAGATGGAGAATGACATGTTCAAGCTACATACAATTTTTTGTCCAGATCGGATGACCAGAACTATGGGAAATTATAACTTTCGAAAGAAAAGGCCTACGGACTTGAAATTTTCAGGATAGATGTGGATCTCGAATGTCGCGTTCACGTTCATCAATGAGCAAAATTAGACTACGGGTTCCGTAAATATGGCTAATCAGAATTTTTTTTTCTCGATTCTTTTCGATTTTACTGATTGGATTGGAATGAAATTGCGCACATAGATGAAGGCTGATGTATTCAAACTACTTGTGAAATTTTGTCCAGATCGTATCTTCAAGACCATAGAAACCGTAGAACATTCTAGCGAATTATCGAAAAAAAATGGTCTAGAGTTTCGCCTTAGTTTGAAATTTTTTTACAGCTATCAAAAATTTCTTTAATTAGTTTCTAAAACTGGAAAATGCAAATCTTCCTACAAGGTGAATGAACGAGCGCTCACAAGCTCCTGACTTCACGGCAGTGCTTTTCAATTTTTTTTACAGGTTGTCTGAATTTCATATGAAATTTGTCAAAATCTGACATTTCGAATTTCGGATAAAAATATCGGTAATATACCGATAAAATACGTCTCTTTTCTATAATTTCGAAAATTTTGAATTACCAGGATGGGTAACTGCTCTGGTGATGAATTTAAAGAAGCTTGCAAAAGCTCCTGACCTCAGTCAGTGCTCTTCAAATTTTTTTCATAATTGTCTTTTCCACAGAATTTTTCCAGGTCACTTCATGGGTTGTATTTCTTAGAACACGTCTGAAATGAAGAATTTAGCTTAGATTCACACAATTCGGAGCTTATCGAATCATCGTTACTAATTATTCGATTCCCTTGATATAATATCAAAATGCGTTGTATTGATGAACCAAAAAATAAAAAAAAACGGAATGCAATTCATTGTTTATGCAACTTTATGCATTCAGGTTGGAATGCCTCCAGTTCCATTCCAAAAGGGTCTAAATGCGAGAATCGATCCGTGCACATTAACATCAAATGTAAAAAAGATGCTTCGCAGGTTTTGCATTCGGCATGTTCCGTAGGTGACTGTAGCAGCATTATTGCTTTCACCTCACTGAGTCCGCCAAGGAGACTTGTCGCTAGAGTGGGCCCCAAACAAGGGGCCTCTGTGGCTGTCGGACTTTCACAATGCCAACCAAATGAGAGAGGGGATCCAAGTTGTATAACAGCGAAGCCCATGCAATAGCTCCAGTAAAGCGATCTTGGAGAGTATAAAGATCTGCGTAATAAAAACACATCAGAAAAATTAAAGCAACGAAGGAAAAGTTCCATATTCGTCACTTTTATTTTTTTATTTTTTTTAAACTCGAACGCAACGTATTGTGAGACAAATGATATCGAATTCGACAAGATATTCAGAAAAATAAATAAAAAAAATTCAGAAAGTTGAAAATTATAGCAGAGCCAAAACATATCGTAAAATCAATTTCACTCTCTGAAAATAAAACTTCAATATCCCCTCGTTTCTATTCCATGTGGGCGTTTTAAGATTCTGCTCTCAAAAATATACAAACAAATCGGCTTGTTTATGTGGTGACAAATATAAATGCATACCAATAAAAAAAATAGGTCCCACCCAACTATTGTTCGATAGGGTTTGGCTTGTGTAGCTCATCTCCTGAGAACAATGACTCATTCTTCCCAGAAAAAAATTCCATCTTCTTATCTGTTGCTTTCTACAAAAAATAAGGATCATTCGAATATTGTATGAACCAAAATGCAAGCACACTTTATATTCGAAGAACAAAGAACTGAACATTTTTATTGGACATGGTAGAATTCAAGAATCATCCTCTTGTAGTAATTTTAAAGAGGAAGCCTTCGAAAGTTGAACCCACTACAAGATCCATCCTTGAAGGGGTTTTTTTGACAATAAAATCGGAAATACTAAAATTTCCATAATAAACTAAAAAAAGCAGGGTAGAAGTATCTTATTGAACCCTTCTATGCGTAAGGACCGACCGTGCCAATACCCACCAATAAATTTCCTCCTGCATATCCCTTGTTTTTGTGAATTTCTTCATTTTCGACAACAATTCTGTGACTTTCTCTTTCCTTAGGGTCTAGTCAGCGAATACCTCTGAACTTGCCGCCATTCATTGAAATTTATGTGATGCAAAATGATAGCAAAAAACGCTACAAATTCAACACGAAGGTTTATTACTTTCACGTTACGTTTCCCATATAACCCATAAAGATTCCACAATATTTGTGGCAATGAGTTGTTTTATTACTCCTCGGCCTATTGTCGAGATAATCAATCGGAAGAGGCTGAATCTGATACAATCAATCGTTACGGATTAGTATTCGAAATTTCGAACTCAGAAACTATTAGAAGTTACATTTACCAATATTTTGAATATTTAGGATATTTTGCGCGCTTGTTCAAATTAATCGTTTCATTAAGTCGACACTCCAGGAGATGGAATCGCAGAAATGTATGGACTTAATTCCTCAATAAAAATGACATCGAAAAAATTCGATCAGATCGCTATTTTTTTTTTATCGAGGAAAAATCCAAATGACCATATCTACGAAACCCTCCGGCAGATTTTGCCCATGAACCGGCGCATTCAGAACTCAAGCGTACCCTGAAAATTCGAAAATTCTAGCTCTCTCCTTTCGTAAGTCATCGTGTTTAGGACCGGACAGATAGACATAATTGGGTTAGTCATTTTTGAGGCAAAACTAATCATTAAAGACCATTCTCGGCTTACAATTCGAAAATAACAGACATTAAAGCGAAATGAGAAAACGCGCGCAAAAATGTAGGTGGTCGATGTTTCTTTGCCAGCGAATTCCTATCCAATACAGCCTATAGTCAATTCTCAAAGTATGGGAATACAGGCTAGCCAAAGAGCTAAAGATCCTTATATTGAGATCGCCACGATTATCAGAACATTGGAGGTAATGGACTGGAAGAATAAACATTTGGGTGGTTGATAGTTTTTGCCAGTGAGCTCTCACTCAATACAGCAATTTTTCAATTTTTTCGTTCTGACGAAGCCTGGAGCATATTCTCAATGTATTAGAATGCAGGCTAGCCAAAGAGCTAAAGATTTTTCGATTGAGATCCCCAGGATTCTTATAAATTTGGAGTTTTGCTTCCAGTATTGAAAAAGATTCTTAGAAAATCAGAGTTAGGCTTTCAGTGTTGAAAAACTTCTTTTGATGGTTCTTCGAAAGCCCAACCCTTCGGTAATGAACTGGAAGAATAAACATTTGGGTGGTTGATAGTTTTGGCCAGTTAGTTCTCACTCAATACAGCCATTTTTCAATTTGTTCGTTCTGACGAAGCCTGGAGCCAATTCCTCAAAGTATGAGAATACAGGCTAGCCAAAAAACTGAATGTTTTTCCATAGAGATCCCCATGATTCTTAGAAAACCAGAGTTAGGCTTTCAGTGTTGAAACACTTCTTTTGATGGTTTTTCGACAGCCGAACCATTCGGTAATGAACTGGAAGAATTAACATTTGGGTGGTTGATAGTTTTTGCCAGTGAGCTCTCACTCAATACAGCAATTTTCCAATTTTTTCGTTCTGACGAAGCCTGGAGCATGTTGGCAATGTATAAGAATGCAGGCTAGCCAATGAGCTAAAGATTTTTCGATTGAGATCCCCAGGATTCTTATAAATTTGGAGTTTTGCTTCCAGTGTTGAAACAGTTTTTTGATGGTTCTTCGTCAGGCCAACCTTTCGGTAATGAACTGGAAGAATAAACATTTTGGTGGTTGATAGTTTTGGCCAGTTAGTTCTCACTCAATACAGCCATTTTTCAATTTTTTCGTACTGACGAAGCCTGGAGCCAATTCTCAAAGTATGAGAATACAGGCTAGCCAAAGAACTGAAAATTTTTCCATTGAGATCCCCATGATTCTTAGAAAACCAGAGTTTGGCTTTCAGTGTTGAAACACTTCTTTTGATGGTTCTTCGATTGCCCAACCATTCGGTAATGAACTGGAAGAATAAACATTTTGGTGGTTGATAGTTTTTGCCAGTGAGCTCTCACTCAATACAGCAATTTTTCAATTTTTTCGTTCTGACGAAGCCTGGAGCATATTCTCAATGTATTAAAATGCAGGCTAGCCGAAGACCTAAATATTTTTCGATTGAGATCCCTAGGATTCTCATAAATTTGGAGTTTTGCTTCCAGTGTTGAAACAGTTTTTTTGATGGTTCTTCGTCAGGCCAACCTTTCGGTAATGAACTGGAAGAATAAACATTTGAGATGTTGATAGTTTTTGCCAGTGAGCTCTCACTCAATACTGCAATTTTTCAATTTTTTCGTTTTGACGAAGCCTGCAGTCAATTCTCAAAGTATGGGAATACAGGCTATCAAAAGAACTGAAAGTTTTTCCATTGAGATCCACACGATTTTAGAAAATCAGAGTTAGGCTTTCAGTGTTGAAAAACTTCTTTTGATGGTTCCTCGACAGCCCAACCATTCGGTAATGAACTGGAAGAATAAACATTTGGGTGGTTGATAGTTTCTGCCAGTGAGCTCTCACTCAATACAGCAATTCTTCAATTTTTCCGTTCTGACGAAGCCTGGAGCCAATTCTCAATGTATTAGAATGCAGGCTAGCCAAAGAGCACAGGCTAACGGAGCTTGGCTTCGAATGTATAGGCTATGCCGACGACATAGTCCTAATAGTAAGAGGTAAATTTGTGGGTTCCCTCTGTGATTTGCTGCAGAGGGGCCTCAAAATTATCGAGCAGTGGTGCTTGTCAGTGGGGCTCAACATCAACCCAGCCAAGACCACAGTGGTTCCCTTTACCCGGAAAAGAAACCTTCCATCCATGAAGCCTATCTCGGTGAACGGAGATAACGTAGAATGGACTCATGAAGTCAAATATCTGGGAATTACCCTAGACAATAAGCTTCTATGGAATAAGCATGTTAAAAACACTGCTAGTAAAGCGACAAGAGCTCTAATGGCGTGCAGAAACCTATCCGGTAAAACCTGGGGCTGTAACCCTAAAATACTGCGATGGATGTATGTCATGATTGTGAGACCAATAATAACTTATGGGGCAGTAGTCTGGTCTGCTAAGACAGGGCAGACAAGCACGAGGAAAATACTCGACAAGATACAAAGGCTTGCCTGCGTTTGCATCACTGGAGCTATGAGAACGTGCCCGACAAGAGCACTTGAGGTCATCACTGATCTCACTCCACTACATCTAGTGATCAACAGAGTAGCCCATGAGGCTATCCTTAGAATATCTAGGGAAGGTACAGGGAATGAGAGAATTAAAAGTCAAGGAGCCTGGTCCTCTCTGAACAAGTACATCTCATCAGCGAACCTGCCTAGTGATGTTATGATTAAAAGAGTAAGCATTGCGAAGAACTTCAACACTATGCTATGTAAAAAGGAAGAATGGGAAAAGGAATACACTACCCAAAACTTCAAAGTGAATTCCATTAAATGGTATACAGATGGTTCTAAAACCACGATGGGGGCCGGCGCTGGAGTATACGGGGCAAGAACCAAGTGTACACTATCGCTAGGCTCCTACTCGAGTGCCTTTCAGGCAGAAATACTTGCAATCGAAAGATGCATAGATATAAACCTGGAAAGAAACTATCAAGGGTGTGACATTGTGATCCACTCGGATAGTCAAGCTGCTATCAAAGCACTGAACTCCTATATCATCGACTCAAAGCTGATATGGGAGTGCCGGAGGAAACTTAATGAAGTAGGCATGAAAAATAAGGTCTCTTTAGTCTGGGTTCCTGGTCACACAGGAATCAAAGGAAACGAAGAGGCCAATACACTTGCCAGAAAGGGAGCACAAACGCCACTTACTGGCCCAGAACTCTTCTGTGGCATAGGTAAACACACCTATAAGAAAGAGTTTCTGGAGAAGGAAGAGACCGAAAGAGAAGCACTCTGGAGGAACCTTCCAGGAATGGACCACTCTAAAAGGTTCATTCGGAACTATGAAAGTTCAAGATCCAAAAAGTATTTGGATCTCAGTAAGAACAAGTTACGTCTACTCACTGGCTTCCTCACAGGACATTGTCGCCTTAGGAAGCATATGATGAGAATGAGCTTGACAGAAACAGACGAGTGTAGACTCTGTGGTGAAGAGGAGGAGACTCCTGTTCACCTGGTTACAGAATGCCTCGCCATTGCAAACCAGCGCAAAGAATGTCTTGGACAATAAAATTACAGGAGGAACGAGGATTTAACCTCCTTGAAGCCCTCTCAGATACTGGAGTTCATTGGAGCTCTGGAGCTGGAGGGCGAGCTGTAGGTAGCGCATTTGCGAATACGGCTCTGATGGGGGGCACAATAGACCTTGAGGTCGCAGTGGAACGTAACCCCTTCCTAACTATAAACTATAAACTATAGCCAAAGAGCTAAGAATTTTTCGATTCAGATCCCCAGGATTCTTATAAATTTGGAGTTTTGCTTCCAGTGTTGAAACAGTTTTTTTGATGGTTCTTCGTCAGGCCAACCTTTCGGTAATGAACTGGAAGAATAAACGTTTGCGATGATGATAGTTTTTGCCATTGAGCTCCCACTCAATACTGCAATTTTTCAATTTTTTCGTTCTGACGAAGCCTGCAGTCAATTCTCAAAGTATGAGAATACAGGCTATCAAAAGAACTGGAAGTTTTTCCATTGAGATCCCCAAGATTCTTAGAAAATCAGAGTTAGGCTTTCAGTGTTGAAACACTTCTTTTGACGATTCTTCGAAAGCCCAACCATTCGGTAATGAACTGGAAGAATAAACATTTGGGTGCTTGATAGTTTTTGCCAGTGAACTCTTAATCAATGAAGCATTTTTTCAATTTTTTTTTTCTGGCGAAGCCTGGAGTCAAATCCCAATGTATGAGGCTACGGGCTAGCCAAAGAGCCGACGTTTTTTCCATTGAGATCCCCATCATTCCTAGAAAAATGGAGTTTTGCTCTCAGTGTTGTTTCTTTCTTTTCCCATTCCTCGAACGATTTTCCTCTTCTACCAAGCAGCGTGTTTGTGAATGAGAAAAATAATAATAATAACAAAATAACTGATTTGAATAAGAGGCGACAAGAAAAGGCACTGGTATTTTGTCTTTGTGTTGACGTTGAGATGAAACATTGTTGCTGATTTTGAAGAAATACTTGAACCTCAATGGCTATCCAATAAAGTCATCATTGGTCATTACAAGAATTGAAAAAAAAATTGTTTCAGCAGAATTGTGCAATTCAATTGAAGATGTGGACGAAATATCCTAACGTTATTTTTGGGGAAACACTATGAACTTGCCTCCAAGGAGCCCTTACTTCAATTATTCTTCGTGAAAATTCTTCAGAATGAGTGCTAGTCTTCGTTTAGGGTTGGAAAAGTGCCAGTAGCTGGAAATTTTAATCGAATCACCTCGATGTATTCGAATGAGAACTCTTTTGGACACCTTGTATATAGATATATTTTTTGCGTTGGAGCGTTCCGTCGCTGTGTATCTGTTGATACTGTAACGTAGTCGGACTGAAGTAAGACCACTTTCACTTCCTTACAAAGCGAGGACCTTGAAGGTTTTCAAACAGGTAAAATCAGTCTCGAGGACAAGCGAACCAACGATCAATTACTTAATACACAGCGCTTGCCTGTGTTACGTCATTTGCAATTTATGAACCTCCGTATTTATTGTCACTTAAAACTTATACGGTTGTTGGGAGAAAGGCTTGAAAAAGGGCCACGTTTCGACAAAGCTCTCATTGTAGAGGATCAAGATCTAGATTCGTACGTTTTTCGTTGCGGAGTTGCAGAATGGCATTCAGCGCTATAATCATTACGGATCAACATCGAATTGTATCAATCAATTCTGTCAGGTTGATTCGGAGACAAAAATTATTCAGTTTTTTCTTTATTTCATTTTATTGTTCATTTATGACAAAAAACACCTCATCCTTGACCCTTTCTTGTGATGAAACTGAAAATAAATTTAGCGTTGAAAGGTGCTACACCCCAAAGATAAGACTGGGAAAAGGATTCCACTTCTGAAGAAAATAAGAAGGAAGTCAATGCACTTGGCCAGAAATGGGGTTGTTACTGCCAGAATAGAACTCAGCTGTGGATTCGGTAAAAAACCTTTGAAGAACAGTTTAGGAAGGAAGAGGAAACTGACATGAAGCACTCTGATAGAATGACGAATGAAGATTCCTTGGATAAAAGGAAGAAACTCCGGAACTCCACGTTACAGAATGACTTGCCATTGGTAGCCAACACAAAAAAGCTTGTGTCACGAAATAAGATGGAGACTTATCCTCCTTGAAGCCAATACTGCTACTGGAGTTCATTGGAATTCTAGAATATACCTTGGTCAGCTCAAGAATGTTGGGCACCATAATATTCAGGTTTTGGGCATAAATCACCCCTAACTCCCAAAAATAAGAGTCATTCGTTTTTGTCTTTTCGATAAGTTTAACCTTCAAATTATGAAGTATCTCCAGCTGAATGCTTGAAAGGGAACATTCTGCTGCACGACAAGAAGAATAAAATTCCATTGTTCGGTTTCAAATCGAAGAAAAAGAGCAGTTAGGGAATAGGAGAGATACTGACATGAAGCACTTTGGCAAAAAATCTTCCAGGACTGAGCAAACAAGGACTTCATTGCAAATTTCAACAAGGATATGCAACATCTTCTCCCAGAAAGAATCTCATGAGCTTCAGGTTCAAGAGAAAATGACGAATTGGGATTACTTGGATAAGAGGACGAAACTCCCGAACTCCTCGTTACAGAATGACTTGCCATTGGTAGTCAACACAAAAAAGCTTTTGCCACAAAATAAGATGGAGACATATCCTCCTTGGAGCTAATTCTGCTACTGGAGTTAATTGGAATTCTAGAATAACCTTGGTCAGCTCAAGAATGTTTTGTATTTTCGATAAGTTTAAGCTTTAAATTATGAAGTATCTCCAGCAGAATGCTTGAAAGTGAACATTCTGTTGCACGATTTTTTGTGTGAGAGTCAACAATTGCCAGTCTTATTTTTTCAACGAAACAGACAAGCAGAATAGAATTTGATTGTTCGGTTCCAAATCGAAGAAAAACGAGGAAGTCAATGCTTGGCCAGAGAAGGGGCAGTAACTGCCTCTGTAGGACTTAAACTTTGCTATGGATTAGGAAAACACACCTCTAAAGAGCAGTTAGGGAATAAAAGGGATACTGACCTGAAGCACTTTGGCAAAATCTTCCAGGTCTGAGGAAACAAAAACTCAATTTCAGCAAGAATATGCAACATCTTCTCCCAGAAAGAATCTCATGAGCTCAGGTTCAAGAGAAATAACGAATTAAGATAACTTAGAGAAGAGGACGAAACTCCGGAACTCCTCGTTACAGAATGACTTGCCATTGGTAGCCAATAGAAAAAAGCTTGTGCCACGAAATAAGATGGAGACTTATCCTCCTCGAAGCCAAAACTGCTACTGAAGTTCATTGGAATTCTAAAAGATAACTTGGTCAGCTCAAGAATGGTGGGCACCATAATATTTAGGTTTTGGGCACAAATCACCCATAACTCCCAATAATAAGGGTCATTCGTTTTTGTCTTCTCGATAAGTTTAACCTTCAAATTATGAAGTATCTCCAGCTGAATGCTTGAAAGGGAACATTCTGCTGCACGACAAGTAGAATAAAATTCCATTGTTCGGTTCCAAATCGAAGAAAAAGAGCAGTTAGGGAATAAAAGGGATACTGACATGAAGCACTCTGTCAAAAAATCTTCCAGGACTGAGCAAACAAGGACTTCATTTCAAATTTCAACAAGAATATGCAACATCTTCTCCCAGAAAGAATCTCATGAGTTTCAGGTTCAAGAGAAAATGACGAATTGGGATTACTTAGATAAGAGGACGAAACTCCTGAACTCCTCGTTACAGAATGACTTGCCATTGGTAGTCAACACAAAAAAGCTTTTGCCACGAAATAAGATGGAGACATATCCTCCTTGGAGCTAATTCTGCTACTGGAGTTAATTGGAATTCTAGAATAACCTTGGTCAGCTCAAGAATGTTTTGTATTTTCGATAAGTTTAAGCTTTAAATTATGAAGTATCTCCAGCAGAATGCTTGAAAGTGAACATTCTGTTGCACGATTTTTTGTGTGAGCGTCAACAATTACCAGTTTTATTTTTTCAACGAAACAGACAAGCAGAATAGCATTTGATTGTTCGGTTCCAAATCGAAGAAAAACGAGGAAGTCAATGCTTGGCCAGAGAAGGGGCAGTAACTGCCTCTGTAGGACTTAAACTTTGCTATGGATTAGGAAAACACACCTTCAAAGAGCAGTTAGGGAATAAAAGGGATACTGACCTGAAGCACTCCGGCAAAATCTTCCAGGTCTGAGGAAACAAAAACTTAATTTCAGCAAGAATATGCAACATCTTCTCCCAGAAAGAATCTCATGAGCTCAGGTTCAAGAGAAATAACGAATTAAGATAACTTAGAGAAGAGGACGAAACTCCGGAACTCCTCGTTACAGAATGACTTGCCATTGGTAGCCAACACAAAAAAGCTTTTGCCAGGGAATGAGATGGAGCATATCCTCCTTGAAGCCATTTCAGCTACTGGAGTTCATTGAAATTCTGGAATATACCTTGGTCAGCTCAAGAATAGTGGTCACCATAATATTCAGGTTTTGGAGCACTAGTTACCCCTAACTCCCAATAATATCGTTCGTTTTTGTCTCTTCGATAAGTTTAAAGTAAACATTCTGCTGCATGAATTTCTTTTGCGAGCGTCAACTATTGAAATTCTCATTGTTGTATCGGAACGACAAGCTGAATGAAAATTGATTGTTCGGTTTCAAATCGATGTAAGGAAAGCTTATGTTTCATAAAGTCGATTTCGCACCAGTCGAAAGGGAATGTTGTAATATATGTATAGTGATTTCGAGCCTCTCTGGGTATCTAGAGCGTAGTTTAAAGTTTGAGGTCAGTCAGGTCGATTAAGAGCATACTACTGTATAGCCAGCCAGACGTTAGTTACGCGATGGTGAAAGTGCTACAGTATGGTTACTTTCCCTCGATCTCATAACGTAACGTGATGTTTGTAATATAACAATGGATTATGACATGGACATGAGCTGTGGCGCTTAACTTGCCGAACCAAATTGGAGCGAATCAACGAACGATACTGGGAAATAATTCAGAAAGGAACTCTCCGATAATTCAGAGCCTCCCTTTGAAACATTCATATAAAGGATGTTAAAAAAATATTTGCTGAAATATGAATATGACTACGACAAAAATATTGCACAAGGAAGAATTTATAAGTACTACAAACTACAAAAATATCGAACAACACTAAGAGAAAGTACTTATTAAAAGCACTGCCGTGAAGTTTTCTGTGTGCTCGTCCGTCCACCTTGCAGGGGGATTCGCATTTTCCAGTTTTAGAAACCAATTGAAGAAATTTTTGACAGCTGTCAAAAATATGACAGCAGCTCTTTGTCAATTATGCTGAATCAGCTGTTACAGAAATATAAGGCTTAACATTAGATGATATTGGAGAAACTTTTAGTGGTATGTTCTGAAATTTTATTCCATCGCTGTCTGACCTCGTATTCGAATAGTTGGTATACCATCACAAAATGACATTGGAATTCGAGCACGATGACAAAATTTCGCGAAAATATTCAAAAGCAAATGAGGCATCGCAATAAAAGGACCTAAATAATTTGCATGGATGCAAACTGAATGAAAATATTCAATGGATATAATGAACAGGCACGTGTTTATGGTTGTCAATCGCTTAGCTCTCCTCTACCTTGGGAATCTCATGTGTTAACTCCTCACATGTGTGCGACTCAATTTGCAGTAACTAGTAATCGGTTCTCTTTCAAATCGTTCGTTTCGAGTCAGCTTTGTTGTTTCGAACCTTGAGTTATCCTTCCCTGTTTCCCCTCTCTCACAACAATCTACTCTATTGCTGCTGTTACGTCATCATCATCATTCGTTTCATACGTATAATCATCTATCATAAACGTCTCGACCTACACTCTTTTCCTTGCTTGTCAATATTTTCGTTGGACGTGGTTTGTATTCTTGCAATTAGTTGATTTGTGCAGGGAAATTATGATTTTGTAACTGGTTTTCGAAAATTTTGGGATATGTTTTTTTCAATTCGAAGATCAGTATCCTCACAGAATACAGGATGCTTCTTATGAGGTTTTATCCGGACATAGTTTGAATAATTCGCGAAACATTTATGAGTTAAAAAAAAAATAATGAGAACCAAGTGATCTGGAAATAATGAATATTCGTATGGAATTTGCAGCACATTTCCTCTTCATTTCTATCAGACATTACAATTCATTTCATCCGGGAAAAAATGGCAAGCAGATATCATTTCCTATAAATGATTGCCTTAATCAAAATGATACCTTCTCAAGTTCATTCATTGTTTATTTACATAACACGAGTTGTAAATTATGGATAAACTTGTTTTTTTCATTAGCTTCTTTCTTACGTTATTTCGAGCATTCCTTGTTTTGAAATGATTTTATAATAATAGGTGTATTGAGAGGCAAGCCGAAGGTGATTTGGGATTGGAGTTGGAATATCCTTGAGCGTACACATCCGCTCTCTTCAACTGCGAATCATTTTGCACTTACTCCGATCTTACAGGTAAAAATTAAGGTGAGCATCCACCACAGAGCCCGAATTCGAATTGAATTCACTTTTGGTTCATTTTCAACTCACCCTAAATTGTCAAAGTTGTGTGAAATCCAAAAAGTGAAGTCATGAGCTTTTGAGCGTCTAGAATCAATCGAGGTTTTCAGATTATTAACCAGTGACTTCACCACTTCATCATTATCCAATAAAATCGCATTCGAAAATTTAAATTGCTCATCAAAAAAAACTAAGGGTCAGACCCCCCCAAAAACGCTATATTTGCTTCCCTCAGATAAAATATAGGGAATCTATAATAATTTTTTTATATGGAGAATATAAAACCAATTGAGTATATTCCACAAAACCACTCAGTAGACTAATCATAGTGATATTCGCGCCAGTACCATCTTTCAATCGCAACTCGAAATTGAAAGTTGGAAAAACTAAATAATTTTTTTTCGGGAAAACTAAGGTAGATATTGGCAAGTTTGATATGGAAATATAAGTTTTCGAGGTTGCGCAATCCGATGAAAATAAATTCGCAGCCCTATCTGCAAATTTCAATTTTTTTTTCTCCAAAATTACAATTGTTCAACTTTCAATCCTTTATATCTCGACTTCTACTTGTCAGAATCAATCGAGGTTTTCAGATTATTAACCAGCGATTTTATCACTTCATAATTATCCAATAAAATCGCATTCGAAAATTTCAATTTTTTCATAAAAAAAAACTAAGAGTCAGACCCCCCCCAAAAACGCTATATTTGCTTCCCTCAGATAAATATAGGAAGTCTATAATAATTTTTTTATATGGAGGATGTAAAACCAATTGAGTAGATTCCACAAAACCACTCAGTAGACTAATCATAGTGATATTCGCGCCAGTACACTCTTTCAAACGCAACTCGAAAATGAAAGTTGAAAAAGCTAAATAATTTTCATTCGGGAAAACTAAGGTAGGGGATATTTCAGCTATTTCTTGTTGCGCTTCATCTGGTAAGTTTTTGAGAGCCTGGTTCTGGATTCCGTCGATTCCGTGGGCTTTTCTGCTCTTTAAGTTATCCAAGTATTTTTTTTATTTCGTCTCTGGTTAGTTCATTAATTTCTTCTTTTGTTCCATAGAGCTCGGTGGCAGGTACATTCCCATTTTTTTTTACTGACTTTTTGAACTTGTCGTCGTTGTTCTTCGGATTCGGCTCGAATTTTTGCTCTAGCTTTTTCTTCGTTCGTAATTGCCGTCTGTCTTTTTGTCAGTTTTTGGAATCGTTGTTTTCGTTTTCTTCCCGGTTAATGCTAACTGTGATGAATCAAGGATCAAAGGATATGTCTTCAGTATATAATATGGTCACTTATGATTGTGAATTCCTCGTTTTTCCTGATCAGTTATTTCATATGCATAAAAGAATTAAGGTTCGAAAACAATAACACGACAACCAACAATGTTTCTTCGGTGGATACGCACCTTTACATTGACACTAGAGAGCATTAAAATGTCTGGGAAGAAGTTGATATGGCGACCTCGAATTTGTTGAGTAGATTTCATAAAGAACATCTTAATTATTGATGACAGGGATTTACATATGGACTCGATGAAAATTCGAAGTACATTCTCATCGTCATTAGATTTATTCGTTTCGTAAGTTCCATTATTGAATATATGACGCATACAGTCATTTTGGCGAATTTCATTTTCACTTCAATTTTGAATTGAGATTTAAGATTAAATAAATTCCATTTGATAGCTTATTATATACTTTTTTCTTTTTTCTTTTTTAAGTTTATCGTTGTAATTAACAACTCAAAATGAAGTTTTTTTTTTATACGATTTTGGGAGAGTTTATCGACTTCAATCCTTCGTGTTAAATCAGCAACATTTGGTGAATAATTTGAAGAATAGCACTGTTTTCTCATTTCCGATACAAACTTCAGAAATATTCAATAATCTTTTGAAATCCATGGGTGTAGCATATGTTTTAATGATCTTAATATATGGAATGATAATTGATATCGGGAAAAACCAGTGGATGAAACTAATTTGAATAATTACAGCAGAGAGATAATTAACATGTTAATAATGCATAATTCACGTGTAAAAGAATTATACCAAACATCTCGTTTAGAAATGTTATTGTTCGATTTCCAGGAGATTTAGGTAGAGCATTTTTAACCGACTATGTAGTGAATTCAATTCACATTTTTCCAATAACAGTATGGAATTATAAGATGCAAAGAAATGTTTAATATATAATATATAAATATAACCTAAAAGTGTTATTCACAGAGTGTTCGGTTCTTCATGGCACTCATCGTAATTCTCGACCCACCCACATCTTTTATACATTCAACAAATGTATAATCGAACGAATACCACATTCTAATTAATATTCATCAATTCCTCATAACTCATTTGAACAGGAAATTAGAGTTGAAATATTACGTAATCTTTAAAAGTCATTCGGACAAGTAGAAGCCGAATTCGTCGAAAATCCTTACCCACCTTATTTTTTACGATTTGAAGGTGAAAATTTTTTTTATCGATACGGGAACGAGGATTAACTGTCGGTCTCGAATGTCCATTTCAGCTGAGAGGAAGGAATGAGGGAGATACTTCAATCGGAATGATAAACCATTGTGGAAAACTTGCAAGGTTTGTTTTCTCTTATCAATCAACTATCTCTTTCATGGCATAAAATGACTTACATCACAACTTCTATGAAGATATGAATTAATGCTTGAGGAATATTTCGTTGATACAAAGTATGAATTCATTTGCAAGGTAACAGCACCTTCTTTTCCATATAACCCCAAATGAAAATATCTGAAGGAGTTGGATCAGGCGAACGTGCAGTCCAAGATACTCTGGAAAAGTGCAATCTTGAGTCCATTATGAGTAAACTTGATCAAATCTGAATGATCAATCAACTCAGATACTCCATGTACCTATGAATCTGTCTCTAAAAGTCAAATCGAGGAACCTTCAAGTTCTACCATGAGAGGTTTTTTTCATTAAACAACAATTTGATTACGTAGTACTTCAACTATGTGTATGGAGTATTATCTAATAATAATCAAGGTTAGAGCTCATAATTTTTGTTTTGTAATCATGTAAGAGCTACTTTCCTCACTGAATTCTTTTTTTTTCTCAGTGAAGTGGCAAACATATAATATGCAAGGTAGAGTACCTAAGCAAAGCCATGCGTTTACATTTGAGAAATTCTAAGAGTGAAGGATTAATGGATAAATCTTGTTCATAACTTCAAGGTGGCATTCCTTGGGTCAGAATGAGAAAAAACAATATATGCGAAAACTCGCTTTTTCAAAGATCACAAACTCACCGATAAAATTGATCGAAATTGTTCACAGAATTTGTTCGAAATGGTCACCATTCGTTTGATCACATTAGTTTGCTCACGAATAATGTCACAAGCATTTTCAATGCGTTGTTTTAGTTCTACAAAACTATTCAACTCACCGTGACATTATATTATAAAATTTCCTGAAAGGAAATTGAAGTACCTCTCAAATGATGATACCTTAATACTCAGGTTCTCGAAAATTTTTTTTCACGGGGGTTGAAATCATTATTTTCCACGAACGATCCCAAAGGATTATTATCGAAAATAATAATCCGTAAGCCGCTCAATTGTTTCCTTTTACGGTTCATCGATCCGAATACATACTTATACCAGGCAATGGTTTTTTTTTTGCGGGTATGTGAAATTAATCCTTTACATGACATTGAGAACTCTTTCGAAGTCAGTGGGAGCGGTGTTAATTTCTCAATTCATGAATTTCATCTATGGTTCAGATCAACAATGCGCCATTATGAAAAGATTCCCAAGATTATGTTTCATGTTTCGCATGTGACCATTAGCATTTTCATTGGGGGCCCAAGGTCGTACAACTCAAGTTCCTACTTCGCAAATTTCTGAAGGAAAGTATTTTGTTAATTTACACAATTCGTGCACATTTCAGCGGGATTGAAGGATAATATCATTTGAATAGATCTACAAGAATCAATACTGTCCAAGTCGTATAGTTAAGCCATAAAAGTGTTTCAAAGTTACCAAAATAGTACCAACAGTATATTCTCTATTGGTTTTTCGAATATTGAATGTATGTTGAATATTCAGGTAGTCTCAGCTCGGACCAAAGATGGTTTATTATACGGGATAATAAACCGAGAGTCACAAAAAAAAATGCAGGTAATATTCATGACGGTATATGCAAAAGTGGTGGAATACATAGAGTCCTCATAAACTGAGCCGCCACCGAAAGGGACTTTTATGGTGGCATTATTGAAGTTTTTGTCCCTCGACTTCCAAAAAGTAAAAGTGACTTCTGATTTTTTTTGTGTATCCGCATAAATATCTTGAATATTTTTTGTTGCAAGAATATGACCATCATAAATGAATAGAGTCAAACAGATGGGGAATTCTCATGGTGTTAAAAACCACAAATCGAGGAAAGCATAATTTTGAAATGAACTATTCATGGTTAACTAGTCAATATTCAAAATTTTCTTTGTTCCGGCGAGGAATATGACCAGGGAATGAAATAAAAACAAACGTACAAAAAATATAATGACACTTAAACATACATGAGTACCTACAAATTCTCAGATGCCATCAATACAGAACAGTCAGTAAAAAACATAAAATATTTTATGTTGAGTAGTGGTTTCATTTTTTTTTTTAACACAGCGCACGAATGTATTCAACAATTAACAATTTTTCGTAAACATTGAGTGGGTTTTTTTTTCACAGTTACATCATTTATTACGAGATCAGTGCAGAATGAAAAGCATAAATTCAATTCAACATCTTGGTAAATCACTTTGAAAATAAGCAGGTCATCATTACGGTTCGTGAGTAATCATTTTTCGAAAATCGTATTGGAAATGATGGATTTGAACTATTCGAAAAAATTAAAGAAAGCACTGACGTGTCGTCAGGAGCTTTTGAGCGCACAAATATTTTTGTTTTGACAATTTCGAAACTACTGATTGGATTCGAATGGAATTTTGCACATATTCTGTAATGTATTCAAACTACTCGCGAAATTTTGTTCAGATCGCATCACCAAAACTATAGGAACATTAGAAACCGTAGAAAATTTTAGCAAATCATCGAAAAAAAGCACTGACGTGAAGTCTGGAGTTACGCCTTTGAAATTTTTTTTTGGCAGCTGTCAAAAATTGCTTTCATTTTTAGTTTCTCAAGCAGGAAAATGCGAATCTACCTACATGGTGGATGAACGAGCGCTCAAAAGCTCCTGACTTCACGGTATTGCTTTTTATAATTTTTCCCTCATGATTCCCTCCGCTTCCCTTCTGATGAAGATGATTTTAAATCTCGATAAAAACCTATTTCAACATCTTGGTCCCTAAAACCTATCAAATCCATTCTGCACCAATTTCAACATTTATTTTAGATCATTTTTTTTTCCACAAATATTTTTTTTCCAACAGCTAACATGCGGATATAAAAAATACATCAAAATTTTGTCTATTGTTCCCTTGTTCTTGTCCAGTCAAGGGAGATTGGACCGTTTTTTGGAACATTCCAACGGAATATAAGTGTTGAAAGATTCTGAATAACATTTTGAGTAAAAAAAGACTAGAAAATCAAATTATTATCGTTGATATTTGTGTAATTTTATATGTTTTGTCGATGAACAGCTCTCAATATTGTAAAAAATTAAATATTATATGCCTATTTGGGTCCCATGCATTATATCTTTCGAACAGTTATTCGCCATTTAATGAGCCAGTACAACGTTTTTGAATATCACAAACATCCAAACATATAGACATCCAAACATTCGCATATATACGTAGATTAAAATACGAACATATACGAATATACATAATGAAAACTATCGGTAACATATAATTCTGGATTCAACATTTATGTATGCAATGATTTATTTTAAAGCTTTCTTTCCAATGATGTACTAGTTTCAACAAAATTCTATTACATTACAATGTTCTCACATTAAACAATGTGACTGCTTCCAAGGCCCTCTCACTTCCCAGACTTATCACCTATCGAATATGTGTGGAAATGAAGATCTCTTATATACTTTAATATTTTGGTTTGAATAAAAACATGCTTCATTTATTTTCACAAGAATTTATGAATTCTTCCAAGGAAATCAGTATATAAATTGAGTAGGAATAATTGTTTCTCAGCGTGCAGAAAACGTCAGATACAACGCGCTCTATTTAAATTCCATCTCTATTAACGATCCACCTGTATAATTGCTCGGCTACGACTCGTAATGTGTTTGTTGTCTCAATTTATCAGAAATAACAACTGACAAATTACATATTTTGGAATAAAATTTACAATGTTTTTTTTTTCTCAGAGAACAATAACATGAATTCGAAAAGAACATTCAGAACGAATCGTATAAGTAGAAACGGTGATGTCAGCATCACTCAACTGGAGATTGCCATAGAGAATGACTTGAAGATGAAATAATTAAGGAGATATGGTTAGTTTTTATTCTTTTCAAGGTGAAGAGAGTCATCCCTAACGATATAATTCGAATTTCATAATTATCTATCCTGCACTAATCTGTTTGGAACATGAAACTCGACCTCATCTGAAATGATTTTTTTTATTATATTATTCCGAATTATCATTCAATTCGACAACCTGTGGAGGAGTACCCAGCATCAGGTTCATAAATAAACTTTAAATTATATTTCGACGTAACTTTTTCATTTTTGAGCATTTTCTTTTCAAATAGGAACCTGACATTGTTATTTTTTTTTTCTGTGAGTTTCAAGAATCTGCCAATCCTGAACTCGTGTATCAGTATATTTTCAATATGTAATAAATAATTCGATACATCTTCGTTTATTTCGACCCTGTTAACATAGATTGTACCTACAATATCCATCAAAATAATGTTATTTTCTCGAACATCCTTCCCTCTTCATAACCTTAATTTTTTTTACGTTCTTATATCAAACATAAAAATTCTCAGTCTCATAACATTCGATTCAGATGAATCGACATAAAGCCGTGTAAAAATCCTGCATGAAAGAAAGGAGTTGAGAGAGTTGCGGTCTTTCAGTGGGATTCGCAAGCCAACAATAGGCCATGATGCCGTACCTGTGAAATAAGTTTTTGATCAATGGAAAATGAAACAACATACGACATTTATAACAGAAATTAATATTTGAACATTTCTAATCCATGGTAATTATAGGCAATTATTAATAATTCGCAGGTTTCACATGGAGTTATTAATTATGTATTATTGACATTTTGGACTAACAATTATACATAATTGTCAGTTTGAACTGACAATTATACATAATTGTCAGTTACTGCAGACAATTATGTATTATTGCCAGTTTCAGCAGACAATTTTGTATAATTGTCAGTTTGAACTGACAATTATACATAATTTTCTGTTTCAACTGGCCATTATATATAATCGCCAGTTCAAACTGACAATTATTGATAATTTCCAGTTTGAACTGACCATTAAAAATAATTTCCCGTTTGAACTGATGATTCTACATAATTGTCGACTGGCAAATATGATAATTATAATATCATATAACAATTTTTTTTCGCCATGTCCATTTATTGCTTTCGTTTCAATAGTTCAAAAGTTATGGAATTTAATTTAAATATCTTGTTTCAAAAAATATTCTCTGATGCTACAAATCAAGGTGATGGTAAATTATAAACGTCTATGTGAAATTTGGGATTCTCGAGGTAAAATTGATTGGAGCAAAGCACTAGATGATGGACTGACAGGCATAATTTTTTTATTCGATTATTGAATGGCAATTATCAGTAATTGCTAGTTTGAACTGACAATTATACATAATTTTCTGTTTCAACTGGCCATTATATATAATCACTAGTTCAAACTGAAAATTATTGATAATTTCCAGTTTGAACTGACCATTATAAATAATTTCCAGTTTGAACTGATGATTCTACATTATTGTCGACTGGCAAATATGATAATTATAATATCATATAACAATTTTTTTTCGCCATGTCCATTTGTTGCTTTCGTATCAATGGTTCAAAAGTTATCAAAATTTAATTATCTTGTTCTAGAAAATATTCTGAAAAACTAAAAATCAAGGTGATGGTAAATGATAAAGCTCTGTGTGAAATTTGGGGTTCTCGAGGTGCAATTGATTGAAGCAAAGCACTGATGATGGACTGACTGGTTGAATTTTTTTCTCGATTTTTGAATGGCAATTATCAATAATTGCTAGTTTGAACAGACAATAATATATAATTGTCAGTTGGAACTTATAATCATACATAATGGCCAGTTTGACAGACAATCATACATAATTGATAACTTCAAATAGTAAATTATTGATAATTTCCAGTTTGAACTGACAATTATACATAATTGCCTGTTGAAACTGGTAATTCTACATAATGGTCAACTGCCAAATAAAATAATTATAATATAAAATATCAGTTTTTTCGACACAAATCCGTTCAGCGCTTTGGTATCAATGGTTCAGAAGTTATGAAAATCTGCATATCTTGATTCGGAAAATATTCTGTGAAGCTACAGAGCCATCAAGGTGATGATAATTGATGAAGCTTTGTGTGAAATTTGGAATTTTCCAGCTGTAATTGGAGCTCATTCTCGGACGATACTTAAGGTTTTCTGTTGGAAATAATAAACCAAAACCATAATTCATTCAGAAAGTTTGGGAATCACTGGTTACCCAACTCTTTCTTCGATTTATGGCCACAAAAAATTTCACCTCCTGGTGAAATATGGTGAAATTATCGTGTAAGCATAGGTGACGGTTACTGTTGAATTGACATATAATTTTTTGCAACTTACAACTCGTCGGGACAGCCTACAGGTTGAAAGAGCCGATAACCATTTCTCAGGTGGCTGCACATATCGAGGGGGTCTATTTCTGGATATGGCTGGTGTGCTAGCGTCGTTAGTTCCCATAAAAGAACGCCGAAAGACCACTGTAAAAATTGATACGAATTTTCTACACAAACTGGAATAAATTGCCAATACATTAATTCTCGAAAAAAAATAGTATGAGAAAAATATTTAGCCCTTGGTAACCAAACAATAATTAAACCTGAATATTGATCTGGATTAAAGACATAACTTTCAATTGTGCGTCCATAAATCAGAATATCAGGAAACAATTAACATTTCAAAATGAGAAATTTCGCCTGTAGAAATAAAAGTAAAACGTTCTGAATGAAACAGTTGAACACCTTGAAAATAATCAGAGTTAAAATAACTTCTGGATCGGGTTGGAAATAAACAAAATCGAGGTAGTTATTATGAAAGAATGACTGAACTTGAAGGAGGTATCCTGATTCGTATTTTCTTATTCGTGGTTCAGACGGAAGTACAATTAAAATTGAAACTGAATTTGAAATTTCCAATGAGACACTCACCACATCTGATGCTGTAGTGTACTGTTTATATACTAGATTTTCTAGTGCTAACCATTTCACAGGCTGACTCTCATTAACGTCCAAGCAAAAATAATCATTGGGAAAAAAATCCCTAGATAGGGCAGTATCAGTTATCTTCACTTGGAGTTTTTCACCTATACTGTAACATGAATAGAATATACACAAAGCTATATTTGTAATTCCACCAAATCGCTTATGAAATACTCACACACAGTTTCTAGTAGCGATGTCTTTATGAAATAGACATCGGCTATGTAGGTACATTAAACCTAAAATAATTTGTATGGCTATATCTACAAGGCTTTGTGTCGATAGTGTATATTGTTCATCATCTCGTTGTCGACATTTTATGAGGAATCTGAAATGACAAAGAAAAATATATTATCTGGGCGAAAAGATCGCAAAATAGAGCTTTCGATTGAAATGCTGCGCCTTCATATTGTTCCAATGTATCGCTGAATGTCATATCTTTAAGGTAAATATGAGGGAATGCAGCATTTGCAGATGTTAGGAAAAATTACGAAAAGCACTGCCGTGAAGTCAGGAGCTTTTGAGCGCTCGTACATCCACCTTGTAGGTAGATTCGCATTTGCCAGTTTTAGAAATCGATTGAAGGAATTTTCGACAGCTGTCAAAAAAATTCTCAAACTTAGACGAAACTCCAGACTTTGTCAGTGCTTCAGCTGACCAATTTTTTTTCGATAATTCGGTAGAATTTTCTACGGTATCTATGGTCTTGGTGATGCGATCTGGAAAAAAATTCGCACGTAGTTTGAATACATTATTCCTCAGCTAGGTGCAAAATTTCATTCCAATCAAATCGGTAGTTTCGAAATTATCAGGAACAGAATATTTTGAACGGCCATATTTACGGAACCCCTAATCTAATTTTGCTCATTGATGAACGTGACCGTGAAATTCGCGATCCAAACCCACCCTGAAAATTTCAAGTTCCTAGGCCTTTCCCTTCGGAAGTTATAATTTTCTATGGTTTCTATGGTTCTGGTCATGCGATCTGGACAAAATTTTGCTTTCATATATCATTCTTGTTTAAAATACAAAATTTTATCTCGATCGAATCCGTAGTTTCGAAATTATCGAGAAACCCAAATTTCAAACGACCGTATTTACGGAACCCCTAGTATAATTCTGCTCATTGATAAACGTGAACGCGACATTTCAGATCCACAACTATCCTGAAAATTTCAAGTCTCTAGGCCTTTCCGTTCGAAAGTTATGATTTTCTATGGTTTCTATGGTTCTGGTCATGCGATCTAGAGAAGTGTAGCTTGAATATATCATTCTCCATTAGTATACACAATTTCATCACGATCGAATCTGTAGTTTGGAAATTATCAAGAAAACTAAATTTCAAACGACCATATTTACGAAACCCCTAGTATAGTTTTGCTCATAGATGGAAGTGATTACGACAATCGAGATCCACACGTATCCTGAAAATTTCAAGTCCCTAGGCGTTTCCGTTCAAAAGTTACAATTTTCTATGGTTTCTATGGTTCTGGACCATAGAAACCATATAAAATCCTAACTTTCGAACGGAAAGGGACTTGAAATTTTCAGGATAGGTTTGGATCGCGAATTTCGCGGTTACGTTCATCAATGAGCAAAATTAGGCTAGGGGTTTCGTAAATATGGCCGTTTGAAATTTGGTTTTCTTGATCATTTCAAAACTATGGATTTGATCGTGACAAATTTTGTATTTGAACTGAGAATGATAAATTCGAGCTATATTTTTTCCAGATCGCATGATCAGAACCATAGAAACCATAGAAAATCATAAGTTTCGAATGGAAAGGCCTAGGGACTTGAAATTTTCAGGATAGGTCCGGGTCGCGAATTTCGCGGTCACGTTCATCAATGAGCAAAATTAGACTAGGGGTTCCGTAAGTATTGCGGTTCAAAACTATTTTTTTCCTGATAATTTCGAAACTACTTATTGGATTGGAAGGAAATTCCGCACATAGATGAGGAATAATATATTCAAACTACGTGGGAAATTTTGTCCAGATCGCGTTACCAAGACCATAGATACCGTAGAAAGTTCTAGCGAATTATCGAAAAAGTCTGGATTTTCGCCTTAGTTTGAAATTTTCATTGACAGCTGTCAAAATCTTTCCAATTGGTTTCTAAAACTGGAGAATACGAACCTACCTACGATGTGGGTGAACGAGCGCTCAAAAGCTCCTGACTTCACGGCAGTGCTTTTCGTCATTTTTTTCCCATGTCATGAAAATATTTTCTCAGCTTTTCTAGGCGGGGATCAAATTTTATGAAAACGTGTGGGAAGGAGCCTGTGCAAATCAGTTAAAATAATCTGAAAACAGCTTAAAACTAACATACCTTTTCAAATTGCCCCTACTGATGTATGGGTAAATAAATAATGGTGGTTTTTGACTTTCTGTGTTAACGCCCAGAACAGTAAGAATATTTTTGTGTTCCATTCCATATAACATCATACCTTCAGTCAAGAATAAATTTATCTGCTTCTGGGATGCTCCTTCTATGGGTTTGCAAAAAAAAATTCAAATTATATATGACAATAATCTGGAGCATATAAACTAAACTGTATTTACAGGCGATGACTGATAAAAGTGTGGAAAACTCAAGAAATGTCTGATTATCAGATGAGGTTGTGGGAAAATGAAGGAAGAATAAGGAGGCATTAATCAAACATCAAAAGTAAAAATTCCAACAGTTCTCTCCAATCTCTCCCTTCAATGATGAATAATGATGGTTTTCTTTCGAACCTGACGTGGATTTGATGAAACAGAAAAATGTTGCATAAAGAAATCTGTATAGTTACCCTTTATAGTTTTCACCATAACAGTTCTCTCTCCATTGTAGAAACCTCGATAGCTCTGGCCGAAAATTCCTTGTTCGATAACTTCTTCTAGCACCAAAGTTTGCCTCAACACCGCTAGATCGCGCAAGCGTTTATTCGTGTCGAGTGTATCTTGTGAACCAGTCTGCAAACAAGATCGATCCTTCAAGGTATAATTACCTACTTAGTGGAATATTACGATAGGAATCATCAATTTTCAGAATCGAAGATGAAGGAAAAATAGCCTATCGAATGAGGGAAGCGGTTGATTCCAGGGTATCTTTGAATTTCCTGAATAATAAGGGTATCTAGACCAGTGCCTTGCAGGACACCTTGACCTACTGATGTGAGCCTTTGTTCTTCGATCAAAAGTCATTATTCGAAGAAAATTCCTGTGATAGGAATTATTCATGAAAAATTTCATCAGTCAGTATATCTTTGCATGAAACATGCAATTATGCCTGGATTTCTTCCGACTGGGCGACTCTTTTATCTCAGTTAATGAGTTACGTCCTTATCGAATACATCAGCCGTCATTTTAAGCTCTGAACGAAGGGGTGTCTGGTGCAGAGCCACATAGTATGAAAATTATCGAATGAACCACTCAAATACGCCCTCGATTATCCCCCCTAGCCGTCGAACTATTGACTGTACCCTGTTAATGTTTAATTTGGATTCGATTCCTCAACGATGGCTCAAACGCTGGCTCTAAAAGGTTTATTACATCATAAATTTTTATGCTCGAATTTATCCTGTAGACACATGTTAGTAATTCATAAGTGTAAGAGTGTGGTATAAAACGGGTATGGTCAAATTTTCAACCCGAAAAAATGAACTACGTTCGAATATTTTATACATACACCTACTGAATTCATTTATAAAACTGAAAGAAATACACTTACCTATTTTTGTTTATTCAGAATTAGGCAAATTCTAAATGATTTAATCTCACAAGAATACGGAGGATTTATAACAGTTTAGGGAATATTTCGGCATCAAAATTCACATTTCCCTCACCTGAGACATCAACCCCACCTGGGAAGAGGCGTAATACGAAACTCTGCAAGCATTTCCGGTAGCGTAAGTTGATGGCGAGGGAGGTGATTTTTGAATACTTGCAATTGTTGCGTAGCTACCACTTCCTGCGCTCGAGGGTCTTCTTAGAGACGATCCAAGACTTACAAATACATGTTGATTGTTGTCGTAAATAGCTGACATGTAGCTGCAATTAATTCGGAAGAATTTGGTTATGCCACAAATGGTTGAAATTTTATAGAAACGCCAACATTCGTCGAAATATTGTATTCAAATCGTTATCGAATAACTTCGCATATACACATTTCAGGAAAAAAAGGTCAAATTTTGTGTATACATAAAATGAAATATCCACTTAAGAGGTAAGCACCAAATATTCCTGGAATAATTATGGAATATCCATTTTGAAATATTGGAATATTACCTGAAAATTCTATTTGATGCAAAATTCAAACATTCCTACAATATTTCATAAGAAATATTTCCTGTGTGCATATCACGAAAGGAATTCAAAATTTTGTATATACATAAGACGGAATATCCACTTGAGTGGTAAGCACCGGATATCATCTCTTGAATAATTATGAGATATTCATTTTGGTATATTAGAATATTCTGAGAAAATTCGTTTTGATACAAAATTTAATCATTTCTTCGATATTCAATGAGGAATGAGGAATATTCCATGTATGTTCGAAATATTTTGATAATTTGCTAGGAATATTTTATTTAGGATATTAGGATATTTCTAAAATGTTATATTTCTTTAATTGGGAAATACAAAAATACCTATTATGAACATATTTCGAATATTTACCGAATATTCTATTGAAAACTTTGTGGAAATATTCTAAATGAAATATTCTTTATTATTCATGGATTATGTCGATCTGAATTCTCCCAAAGGAATATTCCGGCAATATTTTTTTCATCTTCCAGGAATATTCCATTTACAATATTCCCAGAAAAATTCCTATGGAATATTCGGTGAATATTTGAAATGTGTTCATATTATTCTTGGATTTCCCAATTAATGAAATATGACATTCTTCTTACAGACGATCCAAGACTTACAAATATATGTTGACTGTTGTCTCAAATAGCCGACATGTAGCTGTAATTAATTTGGAAGAATTTTGTTATGCCACGAATGGTTGGAATTTTATAGAAACGCCAATGTTCTTCTAAATATTGTATTCAAATCGTTATTAAATAACTTAGCATACACACATTTCAGGAAAAAAAGTTCAAATTTTGTGTATACGTAGAATGAAATATTCACTTATTCGGTATAGAGCTACAATATTCCATAATGGATATTCTCTGTATATTCAAAATATGTTCGAGGAATATTTCATTTAGCCTAACCTAACCTAAATTATTCATTATGAATGAAGGGTAGCATAACGTAATAATTCGTGAAGGATTTTGTGGCAGATACATACAGAAAAGGTACTCACTGCGGATCTTGTGAACGAACTTTTTGGTTTTTGATGCAAACAGCAGATGTGGTGATAACAATTAATGTTATCATTGTGACTGCACATGCTACAGCCACGTACAGAGATCCTGTTGCATCTTCTAAAGATTCGGGATCCAATTTGATCGAATCGTTTCTGTACACAGTCTCGGAACCTGTGGAAGAAAACTAATCATTCGAGAAAATATATTCATAATATTCGTTATTTTATTTTTTTTGTCTCAGTCATAGTTTGAGCAGTGAGAAGCCAACTGCGATTGTCTTAGGGGGAATATTGAATAAATTCTGACACTCAATATAAAGGTAAACTAACCTTTCTGACAAATTTTGTTTCTCCTGAAATTGAGGGTAGTTTCATTGAATACCTTATTGTACGATGGCACTATCAGATGTAGTTTCACTTCAACTTCGGCGCTTTTTATTCCTGTGCATACTAACATGACCCTGGAAACGAGGAATTCACAATTAAGGGTGACAGGCATCAGGGGTATGGAAGGAAACCCCCTCGCAATCTAAAGTGTATCAACAAATTGAAGGGACATCATGAATAAAACCGTTTAGTTGGTTCAAAACAGCACCAGATATTCCCGGAATATTGGAATATTCCCCTTATTATTATATTCGGTGCAAAATTCGAATATTCCATGAGGAATATTCTCTGTTCTGAATATTCTTGTAATACTTCAGAGAAATCTCTTTGAAATATTCCTCGCATGTTCTAGTTGAAATATTCCATGGAATATACTATTCCTGAATCATTTCAATTCGTGTATCCCTGAAGGAAATATTTCATTTCGAATATTCCCTAAATTTTTGGTGAAGAATATTTCGTGCATATTCGAAACATGCTTATAACATTCCAATTGAATAAAATAACTAATACTAGCATAGCTTCTGTCTGGGAGGAATTCGAAGAGGTTGTGTAGGGAATATTGAATATCAAATATCCAGAATATTCCACTTGTAATATTCTTTGTGTATGCGGAATATTTTTATAACGTTCCCGGAATATTTCATTTTGAATATTCCGATAAATTTCCGAACAGAATATTAAGTGAATATTCAGAATATTCTCATAATATTCCTGGATTATGCAATTGGAAAAACATATTGGAGCAAGGTTGTCAAATGACTTCAGCCCAATTCATGATACTAAATTTTTGTTTGTTTCTTTTTCTGTAGAAGAAAACACGCCTCACGTAGAAGAAAATAATCAAAAATTGAAAAGGAGCCGTCCAATGTTCCTTTTCCAAGAGACCTCGATCAATTCTTATATCTTGAATTATTCAAATCAATTTGAACACGGAAACGTTGTATCTGCGATGGTCAGAATAACCAATTTCAACACGAAAATTGGCTTCGTTCTCCGCAAACTAGAAAAACCCATTAAATTGTGAATCTTTTGTTGATATTTCAATTTAATGAGCTAAAATTCGCCAAATCAATATTCGAACGTCCAACGAGCCGGAACGGTTCTGATTGAAAATTACATACCTAAAGGTCTGCACAGATGTTGGTATCACACCAGTTGATGAAATATTCATCTGCGGAGGAAGTAGGGCTTCTTGTCCATCATAATTCACCGCCAGAATGTAGGGTAGCTGGAAATGTCAACATTAATTCAGTCGATCATTCCTTACTTGTATATGCAGAAATGTAACCAAATTTGAATGCGTTTCGATTTCAATTTTCGCTCTGGATATATGTTGATTATGCATATGAGGGTGAATTCTGAATAAAGTGACGTGGGGGGGAAGTTTCTTCGTTCACGTTTGACTTTTTGGTTGATGAATATTCATCGGGAGAATTCGGGGAACTAAGAAGAATGGTTTTTTTTTTATGAATTATCGTAGATGGAAGCATGATTCTTTGTTTTTGCGCTCTCTATGAAAAAGAACACTATTATTTTCCCCAGATGTCTGTAATTTTCGAATTTTGAGCCAAGGGTGGTCTTAAACGATTAGATTGGACTAGCAGATGAAAAACTCGTAGTTAAGTTCGGTTCTGTCTGTCCGTCTGGCCGTAAACACGATATCTCTCGAAAGAAGAGGCCTAAAGTTTTCAAATTTAAAAAAAAAATAGTTTTTCGATATATCCGACATAATTCAGTTTCATTTCCTGAAGTTCATAAAATAAAATGACAGTATTTGTCATACTGACAATAAACACTGAAGTCAGTTTCGGTACACAGAAGAAGAATTGACGTTTAAGCTGCGTTCACATTCAACAAAACTATTGCCACTCCATTTGTTGTTGGAGCGTCCTTTTGATCTACCAGATCAGCTTAGAGACGAAATTACGCAGTCTTCCTATACGTCTTAGATCTAAGATGCAATAGGAGATGTTCGCAGAATCCCTGTTATGCTGATCCAAACACGCACTTGTTCCCTCCTCATCACATGTCACCCGGTATATTCGTTGTGGAAGAATCGACAAAGGGGGGAATCCACCGAGTGTCTAGATATCCAGAAAATAGATGGGTCCACACGTTTCGTTTTCACATCTTCGAGACAAATACATGTGTTCCTAGGGTTCTGATTCTGGTAAGTGATGGAGCGTTGTGTGTAACTTGATGCCTGGAGATCCATTGAGGTTTCAAGCATTCGGAATCGATGAACACTGTGCGTGTAATTGATTCCTGTCGGAATATATTCGGAATTCGGTCGGATTTCAGCCACTGAAGTTACTAGATTTGTCTTTGTGGAAGTCTCAACGCCAGAGAAAGACGGGGAAGGTTGTTGACGTAGATAAATAACCCGAATGTCTGTAGAGTTATATATGTGCGTCCTGATGTTCTCGATGAAATTTCTTTTCAGTCAGTTAGTATAGAAAAAATGACTCCGACTCTGATGATCCTCCTCTGGAGTCCTTTTGAATACAAGATCTAGGAGTCCGAAGTTCTTTCGTGTTTTTCTGTTCAAAAACCAAGATTTGTATTCATAATGCATGAATGAATTTTGGTTTATTCTTTCCAATAATAACCTTTGGAACTATTCGAAAAGAAAATCAATTCGAAAGAGAAATATAAAGAATCGTCTGGTAAAACTATCTCTATTAAAGTTTACTTTGTGGGAGTTGCTGCCACATGATGTAAGAAAATTATGGATACCCACTTTATGAAATGAGTTCGTACTCTGAAAAACATTGGTGCATAATTCCGTAGTAGCAGGTCCCCCAGGGGTGAATTTTATTATGCATGACTTGTTCCTCGGTGCAGTCAGCAGTTGCTCCAGTTGAAGGCAATACTAAATTTTGTACGCCTGATATTCTCGCCGTGATTCAAAACAACAAATTGGCACTGTATTCGCATATTCAACCTAGCACTTTTCGATTGTATTTCCCCAACTCTTGTATTCATGTGTTGGGTTTCATCGTCACCTCCAAAATTGATCTCATATATCCAGAAAGAACTTCTAGGTTTGTACGAACAATCATTGAAAAATAAATTATAGACTTGATGCAAATATTACTGAAAAGTGCAGGAAAAAAACTGCCTCTGCTTGCCGGGCAATTTAGCACAATTCTTCATAAAATATAACTGAAGGGTATAGGGAAAAAATTGACTACGCAAACAAATCACACCTAATTTACACATAATTACAACATTTGTTCCATCGAAATTGATCTATGAATTAATTATATATTAAGATTTTTGCTAGCTAGCAGGGTGTCCGGGAAAATGTGGGAAATCTCTCGGATTCAGATAAAACATAAAAGAATAAGATGACAAGTTCCCATAATTTATTTCCTAGCGGCGTTTTAATGCTTACATTTTTAACACCCTGTATGATAAGGAGTTAAAGAAGACAAATTTGGATACCTGGAACTTTAAGCTAAAGAAAAGGTACTCTTGTTTATTGTCGATAAAATGAAACGAAAAACAAAATAATGAAAGAAGTAATTTTTTCATTTCTATTGAAAAAAACCATGAATTCTAATTTTTTTTTGTCTGCAACAAAGTGTGATACAAAAGTTATTCAAGGAACAAAAAAGTTTTAGTTTACGTTATTGAATCCGACAAAATGACAAAGATTCTCAACAATGCAGTTTTGGCCCAGAATGGCACTTCAACAAAAATACGTACATTTCATTGAGATGTGATAGGAAACAAATTTGTCGGATTCAATAACATATACTAAAACTTTTTTGTTCATTAAATAACTTTTGTATCACACGTTGTTGCAGACAAAAAAAATTAGAATTCATGGATCTTTTTGATAGAAAAAAAAAGGTAATTCTTTTATTATTTTGTTTTTCGAAAACGGTTCATTTTATCGACAATGAACAAGAGTACCTTTTCTTGAGCTTAATATTCAAGGTATCCAAATTTGTCTTTTTTAACTCCTTATCATACAGGGTGTTGAAAATGTAAGCATTAAAATGTACAACCAAGTCTGCCCCTGGTAAACTAAACGAGCTAATTTAAAATTAAGAGCAGTAGTTTGAGAGGTCCTTACTACTGTTTATCATATCAAATTTTCATTAAATTATAGTAAGTAGTTTGAAATTTATTCCAGTAAAATGACTTTCCAGTGGCGTCATTCAGGAGGCCGTATCTCCGTACAGAGGGCCACTAGGAAAAAAAAGATGGAAACTTGTCATCTTATTTTTTAATGTTTTATCTGAATCCGAGAGATTTCCCACATTTTCCGGACACCTTGTATATTGAGAATTGCGCCAACTTGCTGGGCAATTTTTGCACAATTCATCGTAAAATATTACTGAAAAGTGCTGAAAAACCTGACTCCGCAAATGAATCACACATAATTCCAGCGTTTTTTCCATCGAAATCGATTGATGAAAGAATTATATATTGAGAATTGCGCCAGCTTGCCGGGCAATTTAGCACAATATATCATAAAATATTACTGAAAAGTTCAGGAAAGAAACTGACTCCGCATACAAATCACACATAATTTGCACATATTTCCAGCATTTGTTCTATCAAAATCGATAGATAAATGGATTAGATATTGAGAATTGTGCTAGCTTGCCGGGCAATTTAGCACAATTCTTCATAAAATTTTACTGAAAAAGGGTAGGGAAAAAGAATTACTTCGCATACAACTCACACATAATGTACACATAATTCCAACATTTGTTCCATCGAAATCGATCGACGAATTAATTATATTTTGAGAATCGTGCTAGCTTGCCGGGAGATTCAAAACAATTTTTTATAAAATATTACTGAAAGTGCAGGGAAAAAACTGACTCCGCACATGAATCAAACATAATTTTAGCGGTTTTTTTCATTCAAATTGATTGACGAATGAATAATATATTGAGAATTGCGCCAGCTTGCTGGACAATCTAGCACAATATATCATAAAATATTAAAGAATAGTGCAGGAAAGAAACTGACTCCGCATAGAAATCACACATAATTTGCACATATATCCAGCATCTGTTCTATCAAAATCGATAGATAAATGGACTAGATATTGAGAATTGTGCTAGCTTACCGGGCAATTTAGCACAACTCTCCATAAAATTTTACTGAAAAAGGTAGGGAAAAAAAAATTACCCCGCATACAAATTACACATAATATACACATAATTTCAACATTTGTTCCATCGAAATCGATCGACGAATTAATTATATATTGAGAATTGTGCTAGCTGGCCTGGCAATTCAAAACAATTTTTTATAAAATATTACTGAAAGTGCAGGGAAAAAACTGACTCCGCACATGAATCAAACATAATTTTAGCCTTTTTTTCATTGAAATTGATTGATGAATGAATAATATATTGAGAATTGCGCCAGCTTGCCGGACAATCTAGCACAATATATCAAAAAATATTACTGAAAAGTGCAGGAAAGAAACTGACTCCGCATACAAATCACAAATAACTAGCACATAATTCCAGCATTTTTTTTATCGAAATCGACTGATAAATGGGTAAATATCAAGAATTGTGCTAGCTTGCCGGGCAATTTAGCACAACTCTCCATAAAATATGACTGAAAACGGTAGGGAAAAAAAAATTACCCCGCATACAAATTACACATAATATACACATAATTTCAACATTTGTTCCATCGAAATCGATCGACGAATTAATTATATATTGAGAATTGTGCTAGCTGGCCTGGCAATTCAAAACAATTCTTTATAAAATATCACTGAAAGTGCAGGGAAAAAACTGACTCCGCACATAAATCACACATAATTCCAGCGTTTTTTCCATCGAAATCGATTGATGAATGAATTATATATTGAGAATTGCGCCAGCTTGCCGGGCAATTTAGCACAATTATCATAAAATATTACTGAAAAGTGCAGAAAAGAAACATAATGCACACATAATTCCAACATAGGCTCCATCGAAATCGATCGACGAATTAATTATATATTGAGAATATATTGAGATTTTTGCTAATTTTGCACTCACTGAATAGTAAGTAACAGAAGCGTTTATAGGTAGGTTATATTCATGATATTACCCGATCGATTCACCCTATTCCCGATTTATTTTTTCGGGTATAAGTTCCTATCTTTCGGGAAACATTCATGAAATATAGGAAACGAGGTGACATGGAAATAATAAACCTTTGTGTGAAATTTTCAACGCATTAAGAAAGAAATTATAACAAAGGAAACCCATTCAACCGTTTTTGAAGCGTTGGATTCGTTGGGCGCCAGTTCGAATCAGTATTTCCAATGCTTTTGTGTTTCCCTGTATGGGCAAAATTTTTAAGTATATCGAACATTGTTTTCCTAGAGTTTACGGTTATTTTTAATGTTTTTTGCGAACAGATTATTGTGACTTTATCGTATGAGAATTATAACCCCGCAAAATTTCAGTCATAAATCTGAAAATAACGAATTAACACGTTCGAAATCGCGTCGTTATTCCTGCCTCCATTGTGGGATATTGAGAACGGATTGTTCGAGGAAAATTGGTTATTCTGTTCGAAGAAAACAGAACTGTATGCCTCATAAATTTTTATTCTTATCCCAAATGCTGGCGAAAAGTCACGATCATATTTCAAACCCAGACAAACAACACAGTGGAGTCATCTTAAGAATGAATAAAATGATTTTTGTGATAAACTCTGAAAGAGAGCCCCTTTTCCGTAGAGGTTTCTCGTATAGGGTGATTTCATATTCCAACATTTCTCGAAGCAAATGAGCCGTTTTATTACCTCGATTTGTATTGCAACAGAACATTCGTTACGATGTACAGGGTGGATATAGAAGATTACAGGGTTAAAAATGAGCTACAAATACTGATAATATCGAATGATATTGGAAGTTGACCTCCTTTAAATACTATTGAGTTTAAGGAAATTTCAGCATCGATTTCTGTTCAGGAAATGTGGGCAATTTAGCAGATCCAATAGGGTCGAGTCGAATAATTTCCGAAACTTTTCCGAATAAGCTGCACGACAATCACTCAGAGATCCCTAGAAATGAATGAATGAATTCGATGAATGATTATCGCTAATTCATTTTTAAGTGGAATGGTTAGTAAATGTATCTGGCCTTTATTATTCATTGTTTTATTCCAGAAATTGATTGCCAGCAGGCAAACATATCAATCATCTTGAATACCAATAAGTTTTTCAGATTCAATGAAAGTTCTGAGTACATCGAACAAAATTACACATAATGGAATGTGCTTTTCCGGTTAGTGTATTCCAGTAAGAAGAAGCTCTTCGGAGAAATTAACTAATTTACAAAATGGTTTTCCCGCATTTCGTTAAGGCGCATGCAAGGCCACTCCGTCGACACTTTCAAAACTTGTAAACGAAACATTCCCTCTCATTCGATCATCCAAGAAGTTTGCCAGCGATAGTTAAAACTGGCCTACTTAATGACGAGGAAAATTAATTGGGTAATTGAGAGCGTTCGCGATTGCACGGTATCTTGTATATTCTGGATACATTGGAAACTCCTATATTAATGAGGTTTCCCGTTTCCTTATAAATTGCCTCAAATGTGCTTTCGTGAATTTTCGAAACTAGTTTTACTCGAGTTATAGAACAAGGTTGAATTTCTTCCCATCTCGGATGGAGCCAGGAACGCTTGAGGCCGCTCCTATCAACCCCATTACTCACTTTAACTATAACTATCCTATTAATAGAAAAACCCATCTTTTTAAAACACCCTGTATATAAAAAATTCATTAAACATGAATCAACAATTCACTTACCGAATGGTTAACGAGACTCTGCCATGAGAAATGGATATCGGAGATGTGTGCAGGAATCATCACTGTGAAGTTAAGTGCATATCTGTTCACCACACCCCTATCCACATAATACACCTCTGCCTTTATACCTAGAACAAACATAAATTTTCATGGTCCGAAATAATTTACTTCACATATGAAAGTTTCATCAGTAAACAATTATGGCACGTTTCAATTTCCAATCGATAAATACCATTTATAAGGGGGATGATCCGAAAGGAAATTCAACGTTTACGTTCATAAATTGCATGAATGAAAAATTGAGTATAACGCAATATTTCTACTTTGATATATGAAGTGAAAAGTGAAAAATTATTTCTGGTTTTATACTATACATGGTGTTTTCAAAGGTGAGGCTTTTTTTTGACAGGTGCTAGAACTCATCGGAATAAGTAAAAATTCCAAAAATCCTTAAAATATTCACCAGGCCCGAGTATTTCAAAAGTTACCCGCGTATCTGAGAAATTCCCAGTACGCATCTGACGGTACGTATTGAGATCTGAATGTGTTTATTGATTGCGTTCAGTTTACGGGAAATAATCTGACAGAGTGTATGATTTTTGTGATTTTCTGGATTTCGTAATGTGTTTCCAAATAGGTGGATAAGACGTGCTGGGTCGATTTCTTGGCCTGCACCTGTCAAAAAAAAAGCCTCACCTTTGAAAACATCCTGAATATATGGGTAAGGTCTAGAGTCATACATCGCAATGTCATTTAGTCATATTTACCAATATTTTCAAAGCGTACGAAAGAAGATATAATATTTTCATTCGAAAAATAAGACAATATACAGGGTGTCCCAAGTTCGAGAGGTGCCAAGTAGACGTTTCTTGAGAACCGGACCTATTTGAAATCTGAAAATTTGGATTATAATATTGTTCGACTTTATCTACTGAGCTAAAATATTTTTGAAGCCTGAACATTCTCACTTATACAGGGAGTGATCTCATATGATCGATTATTCAATTTTAAATATATTTATATTCGAATCGTTGCATTCGTCGAAATAGTTTTCAAAATATAGGAAAAAACTGAAAAAAAAGTTAGATATGCGTAGTCAGTATTATGCTCGTTATTCCTATTCTCAATATTTCAAGCATAAACTGTTTTCAGATGTAGAAGTAAAAGAATGGCGAAAAATTGTGCATCTCCTAAATTTTGGGAAACTCGTCACAGGGTGTTTCAGATATTTTGTCGAAAATTGTGATCAGAATGTTCCCATCACTTTTGTTTTTTAAATAAGAACCCTATTTTTTCATGATTGCGTTGGATTCTGCGGAGGAAAATAATGATAGTGTTCGAAGTAGTTTATGCTCCTAAATTGAATAATTCCTGAGATATTAGGGATTTTCTGAATTTATGTCGTACGTAGGGACAAATTCATAAAAATCTTTTTTATAACAATCATCTGTTTTCATAGGGAATTATCGGGATAATTTATCCATGAACAAAGATTATTGTTTTAAAACAGATTTTATGAATTTGTCTCTACGTACGACATAAGTTCAGAAAATCCTTAATAACTCAGGAATTATCAGGAATCTCAAGGAACGTCTAGTAGGCATGCGAACTTGGGACTTCCTGTATTCATTCATCAAAATAATCCCAACAAAATGAACAAAATCACAGAACAAAGAATGATTCAAAAAATATATATTTGTGAAGCAATACATCAAGTTCACGATGAGAAAAATATCGCACAAATATGAATGAGACCAAAACAAGAAAATTGCACACGGGAATATAAAGTACACATTACAACAAGGGAAAAGATTAATATTCAATAAAACCACATAGAAAAAAATGAAGAAAATCATATAACACAGAATTATTAACAAAATGAGATGTTTCTGGAGATAACAGCAGACAAATCAAAATCACAATAAAAACTAAAGAAGAATTATCTAAAAAAAAAAATATATATAGTGTAAAATGTTTGTGCTCTAGTCAATATGATTAATATTTGTTTGGAAATTTTCAATATATCTTTATTCTTCCATGAGAAAGATGACTCAGTTGTATTTATCCTCTCTTGAGTCAGTAGAGAAACGAGGTAGAAGAAAATATTTGCTCCTATCCCACTTGAAAATGCAAGGAGATCTCTGGAATATTTATGCCAATTAATCACTAATGACTTCGTCGCTTCCGTAGCTACAAGAAAATTGTCACAGATTTCTGAGCGTATCTCAGTTTTTTCGTATCGATTAACTTGGCAGAATTCGTTGTACACTCCGATTTCTTTCCAGCGAGAAGGCGGGAGGCAACGGAAAAAATAAGAGAAATTCATTCAGAATCGTTAAACCAACAAAGTAATTCGAAGAAATTCTTGAAAAGCACTGACCTGAAGCCAGGATCATTTGCGCTCTCGATTCTGTGTATCAAAACAACTTTCAGTGTCCATTGTCAGTATGACTGTCATTTTATTTTAATAAACTTCAAAATATGGAATCTCCGAATTATATTGAATATATCATGTTGGAGGCCGGACGGGCCAAAAAAAAATTCTCGACCCCATTTTTTTCAACACTAATTAGTTAGTACGGATAAGTGAACAATTAATGTGAATGCAAAGTCTTGCTGAGGAATATTGCGCAAAAATCGTGAGTTGAGGACACCATTCAGCAGTATCTTCAATGAAGAGGTTTTCCTTCACAATTACCCCTCAAGAAACAATCTAGTCTTTCGGAACCAATAAACGGATAGCGCGGCTTGTGAAGAACGGTGCGGGACATCAAACACGAAGATAAAGAAAAAGCCATTTGACTGGAGGGAGTGAATTTTACGTTGTGTTAATTGGAATTAGATTGAAAAAGTATTTTAATTAAAGTCTCGAAATCTTCGGTACCTGGAGAATCGTCTCCCTCGCCTCTGTCGGCGATATAGAAGAAAATGTGTAAAGGGAATACTGGTCAGTTTTTTCCGAAAAAACGTTGTTTTCATTGCCCCAGCCGAAGAATCTATGCATGACTGTTTACCGAAAGAAGAGGATGGAAAACAACTCATTAAAACTGGGCAAGTGGCAATCTCCGTTCACAAGTCTGCAGAGGGTTTGATTGGAATGAATTGGGTTCAACTGGAAGAAGCGAACCTTTTTAGCTTTGTGGGTACAGGACTGCAATTAAGGACGTCCAAATAGGACATTACCGAATTACAAGTGTTCGTCCATCCATTTCATCATACCGTTCTAATCAGCATTTTCTGGTTTCACGGGATTTCTCTCCGTCAGGTTCTTCGATGAAATATTAAAGCAGTCATGTATTTTCACATTTTCCTGGAGAAGGTGTTTCAAAAATGTAATTCCAAAGACGTTGCAGTGAATTTTTTTGCATAGACCACGGACTGTATTTTTTTCAAAACAGGCGGTTACTCGGCCAATTCAAAATGCGTATATATTTCAATATTAGATGATCTGAAAAAATTCCAAAACCAACAATTTCCTCAGCGATAGATGGAAAAAGAAGTACATACCAGGTGGCCAGCATCAGGTCCTGATTCGACTCCGTTCGATTGTTCCTCTGAGACAACACAATAAAAAAATTCCTGTTTTTCCAAGAATCATTCGGTTCAGCCTCCGTAATAGGAGGAAGTAACAATAACGAATAGGCACACACAAGAATAAACAAAACAAGCAGAGCCAATATTTACGTATCAAAAATTGAAGAGCAAACCCAGGAAGGAAATCGTATCGTATTTGAGGATTCTAATATCCGCAGCCCTCTCCCCCAAATGCCTATATCATTGTTCGCCATCAATCCACGAGGAATACCCTCGTTGAAATTTTGAAATCGATTAATATTAGCCCCCGGGTTAGGAAGGGGGAGCCGAATACCCCCGTCTGTCAATTTTCAATCCTCTCACCATCGTTTTCTACGATGATGAATACGCTCCACGTGTATAAACCCTCCGTATTCATTCAGAAAATCGAACTACGTTTTTAATAAATGAGCGGGAATTTCTGAGGCCATCCAGGACAAATTCGTTGTCCTCTTCATATCGAAATTCTGTTCAAATAATGCCAAGAAATTATTCCAGCGTTTCTTCGGCTTCGAACTCATTTCGTCCCTTGGAAAAATATAAAATTAAAATTTTTTCTACTCCCATGATGTAAACCATTGAAGGAACTATAATGTCGAAAAGTGGGAATCAGGCCTAACGTGCGTTAATATGGATTCATCCTGACTACTTAGTCACCCTGAGGGTCGTCACTGTTACATCATGTCATCAGGGGTAAATGATGACGAACCCTCGTGAAAATGAAGACAAAGGGTGGAAATCGCCAGGAGCAGGAGGAATTTTTGAGTCGGTGCTGCAGATGGCAGGATGTTGAGGGGCGAGATTTCCTCTTAAAAAATTCGTTTCCGGATCGCAAGGCTCTAATGCTTCGATCCTTCGACGATAAAATCTCATAATCCTCACATATTACACTAACAAGAAGATCGATATTTTAATGAGATATTATCCAGCTTGCGGAGGCTATAAAGAATAAGGCGTTAAAATAGCGCCACTATCTGAAATTTTATTATCTACTGAGTAGCTAGACGCCTATAGTGGCTATTATCTGTGTTGATATCGTGGAGAGACAGCACGATATCCAATAAAGTTTAGGACTTATCAAACTGTAATGGCAGAGCGGCTAGTTCATCAATATTAACGAACCAGATGGACTGAAAAGTTTTCTTCCATTTGATGGCTTCGATCATTAGTCAAGGGATAATGTAAAACACGTATTACACTATGGCTGTTTATTGACTGAATGACTGGCACCAGTGATTATTTCGGTTAGTTATCACAGAAAATGTGAATTTATACGTGGGAATAACAAAACATAGAAAAACTCATAAGCTTGAGCAGAAATATAAAAAGTTGAACTCACCGTTTGAAGAATAACATAAAATAAAATAAAATTTTCAAACCACCTGAAATCGACATATGTGTTGTCAAAGAGAAAAAAATCGTTTGAAATAAAACATCAAATGTGAAACTTGTCTAGACAATACCACAAAATTAGAGTCCGTGTCTAATGAAATCCACACGAATAGAAGCTCTTCATGTTGTGGCAGGACAAAAAGAAAATACAATACCAACTTTCCTGAGAAATATAGCAAGGAATCGCACATGATTAAATCGTTATATCCATCACCAATTACAATCCGAGCGAAGAAAAAGCCGAGAACTGCTGGCTACACCTGTTACCTGTATTTTTTATTATGAAAACAGAATGAAAAGTGAGAAATAATAACAAAAATCTAATCACCGGTCTTTTATATTATCTTCATTCGAGTTTCACTTAGGGTTCATAGATATACGCAATCAAATCTATACCGGGTGTTTTTCAAGGTGAGTTTTTTTCTTGACAGGTGCTTGAACTCATTAAGAGAGGTCATTTCGCCGGAAGTTGATCATATGAAATATTCGATTTGACAAAAGTGCAAAAAATCTTGGGCATCAATATCTTAATACGACTTAGGATTGTGTTATCCGTCCGTTAGGAGATCTGCCATGAATCACGGTGCCATATGCATTCCAGCCAGTAAAGAAAGTGATGGATTTTATCGCAAATTCATATATTCTGTTTCAACTTTTATTAGGAGATTTTTCCTGAACGGCTTCATCACGAATAATTATATGCAGCAACTATCACTATCAGTTTTCTCACGAATAATGTCACAAGCTTTTTCGAAAAAAAACCTTATTTTCCCGAAGAATAAATAATGGGCAAATTAATTGTCGTACTACTCAAATGATTTCTCCAAAAGGAAATCAAGGTCGTATTCACAACAAACACTTCACTTGCCCATCGTGTTGCCCACGTCAATGTGATAAGGAAAGAGACATCATGTTTCCATTTCTTCATGGACAGACGAAGGATTCCATATCCATTTGCCCGAAGAATAAATGATGGGCAAAATCATTGTTTAAAACTTAAATAATTTCATCGTAGTTCACATTGTGGTACCCACATCAATTTTATAAGCGAGGAGAAATCATGTTCAAATTTTTTTATGGGCTGACTGAGGATTTGTATTTCCATATTTATTCCTACCTCAAAGAGATGAAGGACAAAATCATTGTTGTAGAACTTAAATAATTCCCTCTTACGAAAATCGAGTTCGTATTCACAACAAACATTCCACTTGCCCATCGTGTTACCCACGTCAATTTTATAAGCGAGGAGAAATCATGTTCAAATTTTTTTATGGGCTGACTGAGGATTTTTGTTTCCATATTTATTCCTCCCTCAAAGAGATGAAGGACAAAATCATTGTTGTAGAACTTAAATAATTCCCTCTTACGAAAATCGAGTTCGTATTCACAACAAACATTCCACTTGCCCATCGTGTTACCCACGTCAATTTTATAAGCGAGGAGGAATCATGTTTAAATTTTTTATGGACAGACTGAGGATTTGTGTTTCCATATTTATTCCTCCCTCAAAGAGATGAAGGACAAAATCATTGTTGTAGAACTTAAATAATTCCCTCTTACGAAAATCGAGTTCGTATTCACAACAAACATTCCACTTGCCCATCGTTTTACCCACGTCAATTTTATAAGCGAGGAGAAATCATGTTCAAATTTTTTTATGGGCTGACTGTGGATTTTTGTTTCCATATTTATTCCTCCCTCAAAGAGATGAAGGACAAAATCATTGTTGTAGAACTTAAATAATTCCCTCTTACGAAAATCGAGTTCGTATTCACAACAAACATTCCACTTGCCCATCGTGTTACCCACGTCAATTTTATAAGCGAGGAGGAATCATGTTTAAATTTTTTATGGACAGACTGAGGATTTGTGTTTCCATATTTATTCCTCCCTCAAAGAGATGAAGGACAAAATCATTGTTGTAAAATTTAAATAATTTCCTCCTACGAAAATCGAGTTCGTATTCACAACAAACATTCCACTTGCCCATCATGTTACACACGTCAATTTTATAAGCGAAGAGAAATCATGTCCGAATTTGTTTATGGACAGACTGAGGATTTGTGTTTCCATATTCATTCCTCCTACAAAGAGATGAAGGACAAAATCATTGTTGTAGAACTTAAATAATTCCCTCTTACGAAAATCGAGTTCGTATTCACAACAAACGTTCCACTTGCCCATCGTGTTACCCACGTCAATTTTATAAGCGAGGAGAAATCATGTTCAAATTTTTTTATGGGCTGACTGAGGATTTGTGTTTCCATATTTATTCCTCCCTCAAAAAGATGAAAGACGAAATCATTGTTGTAGAATTTAGATAATTTCCTCTTACGAAAATCGAGTTCGTATTCACAACAAATCTTCCACTTGCCCATCGTGTTACAATTTTATAAGCGAAGAGAAATCATATTCAAATTTTTTTATGGACAGGCCGAGGATTTGTCTTTCCATTATTCATTCCTCCCACGAAGAGATGAAGGACAAAATCATTATTATAAAACTTGAATAATTTTCTAGTAAGAAAATCGAGTTCGTATTCACAACAAACACTTCACTTGTCCATCGTGTTACCCACGTCAATTTTATAAGCGAAGAGACATCATGTTTGAATTTTTTTCTGGACAGATTGGGGATTTGTGTTTCCATATCCATTCCACCGTCGATAATAAGTGGCAAACTGATTGTTGTCCTACTTGAAAAATTTCCTCGGAAGAAACTGAAGGTCCGGCTCACAAAAAACCCTTCACCTGTCAATAGAATTTATAATCAAAGAGACTTCATGTTTGAATTTTTCATAGATAGGTTGAAGGATTGTGTTTCCATCTCCATTCGTTTGACGCAGAAATAATTGGCAAAATGATTGTTGTACTACTCGAACAATTTTTCCGGAAGAAAATTAGGGTCGTGGCAATTTCACCCTTAATCAAATTCACCCTCCATGTTATCCGCAGGATTTGTAGCATTTCAACAGGCAATCCTTTTCAATCTTCACATAAAAGAGTAGGTACCACTGATGATAATGTATCCATTTAATAACCCATTGAAATGGTTTTCTTGGCTAGACTATCCAGTTGCTTTATGAGCTAGTTATAAATCGATACCTTATTCCATAGTACAATAAATTTCCAGGCAATATTTCAAAGAAAATCCATATTCGAAGTGAATCGTTTGAAATCAATCAATCCCTATGTGGTTTTCAGAGTGAATTAATCACAAGAGAAGACAATATGAAATTTTTCTATGTTTTTTTTATATCGACGATTTTTCTAATGGTTGGAATTTCGATCATGTAGATTTAGAATTATATTTTTATAGGAATAGTGGGTGGTTAACATCGACTGGAGCAGAGTAGAGCAAGGCCTTGTTTTTCAATCCTTCCATCCGTTGTTGATCCAGTTTCACCCCACAGTTATCTAGGGTAAGTTTAGGAGACTCTATTGGCGCCAGAAAATACCAAGACTGAAAAAATTTTTATACGGAACAAGATACGAGGGCAACCTTAGTGGTTTTCACACGAACCATGTTATCCCATATTTTATTGTTTGGGAGAGACGGGGGCAAACTGAAGGGATAATAAGGTCGAGTAAACTTCAATATAGCATAATGATAGATGTTTGAATCGATAATATGTTTATTCTGAGATGTCTGGATCTGGAAGTATCACATTCTACTGAATGAATATTTCGAGACAAAATTTGTTACTTTGTTGTCACTTCGGAAGAAGATAATGAGATCAACCCCTAGCACCTAGAACCACCCTACCTTTAGGTATTCTGATACAAAAGGGATTATAAACTTTGCTTATTAACCTGAACAGTGCAGAAGAGTGGTGGATATTATTTCAGTGGTATTATTTTGGCGCCATAATGCTTTTTTGAAGTTTATCGTGAACTCTAAAAATTTGGATTATATATGAGATTTATCGACTTTATCTACTGAACTTAAATATTCTTGAAGCCTGAACACTTTCAGTTTTACAGGAAGTGAAAACAAATTTCTCGAAATTTTTTTTTGCATTTTTCTTCTGTTTTATGATCGATTATTCAATCATAAATATATTTCTATTCGAATCGTTGCATTCGTCGAAATAGTTTTCAAAATATCGAAGAAAAACTGAAAAAAAGGGAGATATGCATAGTCAGTATTATGTTCGTTATTCCTATTCTCAATATTGCAAGCATAAACTGTTTTTAGATTTTTCGGAGTAGCAGAATGGCGGAAAATTGTGCATCTCTTAAATTTTGGAAAACTCGTCACAGGGTGTTTCAAATATTTTGCCATTCTTCTACTTCTAAAATGTTAAAACAGTTTATGCTTGAAATATTGAGAATAGGAATAACGAACATAATACTGACTACGCATATCTCCCTTTTTTTTTCAGTTTTTCTTCGATATTTTGAGAACTATTTCGATGAATGCCACGATTCGAATAGAAATATATTTATAATTGAATAATCGATCATAAAACAGAGGAAAAATGCAAAAAAAAATTTCGAGAAATTTATATTTACTCCCTGTACAGGGTGGGCGAATTTCTATGTTTAAGCACCACAACTTTCGAATCAGACGAGATAGACAAAATGTGATACCCCATTCTCGTTCTTTTTTTCTGAAAAACTTACATTTTTGGCCACCTTCTTTTGTTTTCGATTTAAAATCGAAAATTTAAAAAATGGCGATATCTAAAAAAGTTGATATCTCCGTTAATACTGATGATAGAGCTCTGAAATCAAATTATTATACAAACACTTCTTTACGTAGAATCCAGTGGCAGGATTCTCAATTACGAAGCTATGACTTAAAGTTATGTTTTTATATATGGTAACACTAGATTTCTGTGCCATTTTTTGAAAGCTCACTTTTTACTGATTTCATAAATATAGAATATCGTTCAGTTTGTATCAATATAAATAATAGAAAATGGGCAAAAACCTTTTTTCATCTAAGAGCCTCAATATTTCTATGGATATCGCTTATAATTCGAAAACAAAAGAAATGAAAATGAAAACTACACAGTTTCTCAGAAAAAGAGAACAAACATGGCATATCGGATTTTGTCTATTTCCTCTGATTTAAGAGTTGTAGTGCTAAAACATCGAAACTTGTCCACCCTGTACAACTGAAAGTGTTCAGGCTTCAAGAATATTTTAGCTCAGTAGAAAAAGTCGATCAATATCATAATCCAAATTTTCAGATTTCAAATAGGTCCGGTTCTCAAGAAACGTCCAGTAAACACGCGAACTTGGGACAACCTGTATAATATACAAATCTCTACAAGATTAAATTAAAAAACAATTATTACACTAGCCAAGACCGAATGTATCAAATTTAACTTGGAATTTATTGATTCAAATCCGGCTACCTTGTTTTCTAGAAAATAAGCAATTTTTCAGGAGAAATTTCTTCAGGATCATCAGGTAACAGAAACTTCGAAATATCTTTCAGAAAAAAAAATCAAACTAGAGCTTTTATAGTAACTGCAATTCTAACTTGAAACACTAGCGCTAGATAGTTAACCTTTCAATCGAAAAATCATCATAGTTATTGAAGTTAATCGAAGGTTGATTATTCCCAATGAATATTCGAAATTTCATGGTTCACGAACCATCAGGAGCAGATAAAATTCGAATAAATATAACAGACGTTAAAAGTTTTTTGTCATTCGGCTATGATTACTGTTCAACTGGATTGGCTTCGTTATAAATAAATATCGCTATCTTAAGGTGTGCTCCAGAATTTCGAAGTATTCGAGACTCCTCGAATCCTAAGAGATAGTGACTGTTTTGAATCAAACAGGTGAATGAGCAACTCGAAGAAGGAATATCTGTGCCTCTGTATTTTAAATTATTTCGAACAGTTCTACCTAGCCACATCTCAGTTTGTTGAACATGCTAAAAGAAAAACAAAATATACATTCAACATCCAGGAAAAGATTCTAAACGTTTTTTTCTCTCATTATAAAACGACTTAAAAACATGTATCGCATTCGGGGAAATCTCAATGTTTCGGTCAACTCACCCAGAAGCCTGAACATCTCCTCCTGCGTTATGAAAAAATTGAAATGTGCGTAAACCTGCAACACGAGTGAAAGGGGGAGAAACAGGAGTTTCCACATGGTTCTCGACGTTTATAACTCCGCGGCTCTGCCGCTACTGAGGGACGGAGAGCCTATTGCTGTCACTTTTTGAGACACCGCCAATCGTTCCTGCGATTGAACGCGACACCAGACGTTTTCCTACGAATACTTGAAATTCTTCGGTCCTTTAATTAATTCCGATATTGTTATACCGAATGGCCGGGAATTCGAGTCGGGTTGCGAATTGGCGGAGGTGCCGGTCACCTGGGGGATGGTGGAGTTTTTTTTCGATTTTCGCGGAGGGAATCGAACTTGTGAATTTGTCTTTCAGTTCTGAATGAGAATAATGTTCCATTACATCCTTTATAATGGGTATGACGTCTACTATGACGAACAATGGCTCCACAGAAACAAATGATTTCTTGGAAAATATAAAATTCTGCCAAATAGTTTTATGCAAAAAAAAAATATAGCAATATAGCATGTGTAATAGTATATTTCTTTTCTCATTCTTCTTTTCCACAAAGCATAGTGCAAGTTTATTCAACATTCAAACAGGAACCCCAACAGAAATACATCCAATTACAGGGGTCCACAACAAATTATAAAGATAATGATCTAGTTAACACAGTCAACAACACAGAAGGAAAAAAATTTAGAAAAGCACTGCCGTGAAGGCAGGAACTTTTGAGCGCTCGTACATGCACCTTGTAGGTAGATTCGCATTTTCCAGTTTTAGAAATCGATAGAAGGAATTTTCGACAGCTGTCAAAAAAATTCTGAAACTTAGGCGAAACTCCAGACTTCATGTCAGTGCTTCAGCTGATCAATTTTGTTTCGATACTTCGCTGGAATTTTCTACGGTATCTATGGTCTTGGTGATGTGATCTGGACAATATTTTGCACGTAGTTTGAATACATTATTCCTCAGCTAAGTGCATAATTTCATTCCAATCCGATCAGTAGTTTCGAAACTATCAGGAAAAATTTTTTTTGAACGGCCATAATTACGGAACCCCTAGTCTAATTTTGATCATTGATGAACGTGACCGCGATATTCGCGATCCAAACCCACCCTGAAAATTTCAAGTTCCTAGGCCTTTCCGTCCAAAAGTTACAATTTTCTATGGTGTCTATGGTTCTGGTCATGCGATCTGGACAAAATATTGCTTTAATATATCATTCTCGATAAAAATACAGAATTTCATCTCGATCGAATCCGTAGTTTCGAAATTATCGAGAAAACAAAATTTCAAACGACCGTATTTACGGAACCCCTAGTATAATTCTGCTCATTGATAAACGTGAACGCGACATTTCAGATCCACACCTATCCTGAAAATTTCAAGTCCCTAGGCCTTTCCGTTCGAAAGTTATGATTTTCTATGGTTCTGGTTAAGTGATCTGGAGAAATGTAGCTTGAATATATCATTCTCCATTTGTATACAAAATTTCGATGAAATCCATAGTTTTGAAATTATCAAGAAAACTGAATTTCAAACGACCATATTTACGGAACCCATAGTCTAATTTTGCTCATTGATAAACGCGATCGCGACATTTAAGATTCACACCTATCCTGAAAATTTCAAGTCCCTAGGCCTTTCCGTTCGAAAGTTATGATTTCCTATGGTTTCTATGGTTCTGGTCATGTGATCTGGAGAAATGTAGCTTGACTATATATCTCTCCATTAGTATACAAAATTTCATCACGATCGAATCTGTAGTTTTACAATTATCGAGAAAACTAAATTTCAAACGACCATATTTACAGAACCCCTAGAATAATGTTGCTCATAGATGAACGTGATCACGACATTCGAGATCCACACCTATCCTGAAAATTTCGAGCCTCTAGGCGTTTCCGTTCAAAAGTTACAATTTTCTATGGTTTCTATGGTTCTGGTCATGCGATCTGGACAAAATTTCACATGTAGCTTGAACAACTCATTTTCCATTTGGGTACAAAATTTCATCTCGATCAAATCGGTGGTTTTCAAGTAATCAGGGAAACAAAACTTTGAACTGCCATATTTACGGAACCCCTGGTGGAATTCGGCCCATTAACGAACTCAACCGAGGCATTCGGGAACTGAACCCACACTGGAAATTTCAAGTCTCTAGGTTGTTCCTTTCGAGAGTTATCGTGCTTACGGCCGGCCGGACGGACAGACTCGAATTTTCCGACGGATTCGTCATCAGTGGGTCGAACATAGTAGATTGAGACCATTTTCGGCTCAAAATTCGAAAAATACAGACATCGTGACGAAATGATATAGCCCTCGTGTAAGTAGTACGAGCGCTCAAAAATGAGTCAATGAAACTCGAAATTTGAATGGTTTCAACCGTTTATATATATATATATAATAAACCAGAAGTAATTGAGGATTAAAAAAATTTCAGAAACCCCCAGGAGCGAAATCTGGACATCTATAAAAAGGTGTTGGAGGTAGAAAAGTGATTTAATGACTTAAGTTTTATACGTGAACAACTTGAAACACTGGAAAAAAAGTGCTCATGCACACAAAAATAATTTGTTTTTTTTTGTAATCAACTATTATGAACGTATTCAAGCTGTGATGAAATGATCGCCATCTAGTGTTTCTACATGAAATCTCACCAGTTCCGAATCTTTCAGGTAGGTGGACACACTGAAGAGAGACTGGATTCTTATTTTGCCGTTGAAGTCTAGTCTTTTTTCACTTTTGCACAACTTCCTTGAAAATACTCCATAGACATCAAAGAAAACTTGATTATAAAATCCCATCAACTTTTTCTTCATCGAACTCACCATAGCCAAAAACACATGACGGACACCACCTAAAGGAGTGAGGGTGGACAATTTCATAATTTTTCTTCGAGTTCCTCTACATCACAGTCTTATTTTGTTCAGTTCTTGAAGATCCTCTTACATTGAATAGGCTATGATGGGTATTTAAATTCTTGAGGGAGGTTTCAACAGGTGGTTCTAACATCTTTGAGGTGAATAAGACACTAATAGAGATCTTGCGATTCGAAACCGTTTATTTTTTTTTTATTAGATTGAGGAGCAATTATGACTAGATGTTCCACACTGTATGTATCTTAAATAATACTGATTGTCATTTTACATCGATCCGTCTTATTGTAACATCCCCTTCAGTACCTTCCACATAATTTGTCTCCTCTTACTTTTTCATTTTCTTGAACACCTCTCTTTCCAGGTTTAATATCCCACTCAATTTTACCTGGACAAACCCAGTATCCAAAAAAAAATCGCGTAGGTTCTTAGCGGAATTCAATGATGCAATCGCTTTCACTCCACAAATTCTGGTACCCATAAAGAGTACCCGGATAAGAGAAAGTGTCACTTACCCAAACAATAATCTATTATTATGAGTGACCTCGAAAATGTAACTTTTCGTAGAAGACTGTTGAACCACGCCTTCACTGGTCAACAATTGTGGGAAACTCTGCGAATTAATGAAAATGTCCCATATAGAAATTCCCGAAATAGCATAATTGTTCCAGAATTTCATGAAAATCATCATTCTAGCTTGAACTAAGAAAGGCGTGTTCAAGCTACATGCAAAAGTTGTCCAGATCGCATGACCAGAACCATAGAAAATTATAGCTTTCGAATGAAAAGGCCTAGGGACTTAGAATTTACAGGGTGGGTTTGGATCTCGGATGTAGAGGTCACGTTCATCGGTGAGCAAAATAAGATAAGGGGTTTCGTAAATATGGTCGTTCAAAATATTTTTCCTGATAATTTCGAAACTATTGCTTGGATTGGATTGGAATGAAATTTTGCACATCGATGAAGAATAGTTTTCAAACAACGTGCGAAATAGTCCAGATCGCATTACCTAGACCATAGATAGCGTTGAAAATTCTAGCGAATTATAAAAAAATAATTGGTCAACTGAAGCACTGACGTCTGGAGTTTCGCCATAGTTCGAATTTTTTTGACAGCTGTCAAAAATTTCTTCAATTGGTTTCTAAAACTGGAAAATGCGAATCTACCTACAAGGTGGATGAACTAGCGCTCAAAAGCTCCTGACTTTCAAGGGAGTGCTTTCCAAATGCTTACTTGCTCGATTTCGTTACCAAAATCTTGTATGAAATGAATTTTCATCGAGAGAACCAAATGGCAAGTTTGAAGTCGATTTTAATTTAATGACAGATAATATGTTACTCAAAAAAAATACGTTTTAACTTAATTCATTTAATAATACAATAATTTAATAAAATAAATAATGTTCAACTCAATAATTTACAATAGTTAAATCAACTGCGAGTAATACTGCCACTTCCAGCAACATAGTCAAAACTATCCAAGAAACAATTTTCATTTCATTCGAAGTACTTCTCGTCTAATTCCCCATAAATAATTACTTCAATTGTCATTTGAATAATTTTAACAATTGCAGATTCAAGAAAAAATCAACAGCAAAATCATCAAGGCATTCTTCATAACGAATTGTATTTTTTTGAGTATTTGTGCTCGTGAAATTATGTACATTGGAACTACATCCTAGATTATAAGACTAGTTCTTTTCTTCATCGTAATGACGGAGCTGACACTTTGACAATTTGAATTCTGATACATTCTCATCTTCGCTATTCCCAAGAATAAGTGTAGAATTGAAGAGCAAGTTACTGTTCAACTGAATAGGTAGAAGAATCATTCGTTTTTCATCCATATGTATGAAATACTCGTGAAAAGAATGAATGAGATGGCCAATTTAAAAAACCAGTAAAGAAAAACGTCAAACTAAATCAATTGGAAAATAAGATTCATGTAATACTTTTCACAAATGTGAAAAGTTACATAATGAAAATATAGAAAAGAAGAATGTGACGTTCATCTTATTCAATTCATCGGTTTTTCCCAATGAATCGAAGAGAATTGGCCACAAAGCAACCCATTCATTTTCTTTGGATAATGAAGAATTTATCTATCCAGTCTCTCGATTATCAGTTTGCAACTTTAACGAATTCGGCGTTGTCGTATCCCCTAGTGTGCATGAAAGCTGGGGCTGCTCCTTTCCTGTCGATGGCTCGTACCCTCACAAACAAGAATGCTGCTACTAAACTCGATACGATGAGAACCAAAAGAAGCATAACTAATCCGGCAACGAAGCTGGGAATCGACATGCAGATTGTTTCTGGATCTGCTGAGGAAGCTGATTGAATAACAACGGTTTCATTATTTTGCGCTGCGTTAAGAGCGAAGTTTACATCTCCAGGTGCGACAACCTGGATGGTCCTGCTCGTGTTCACGTCTGTCATCTCTTGTGCTTCTCTCTTATATACGTGACTAACTACAATGTTGAAAGTTTCTGGTGATCTTCTACGTCTTACACCTTGCAGTTGCGCTGGGAGATTCTCAACGGACCTTGGACGTCCTCCAAGAGTAGCTAGGTTATTCTCGAATTCACCCTCAATGTCACTCTTTCTCTTCACCGTATTATATTGTCCGTGATGGCCTGGTAGTGGTGGAGGAGGTAGATGGATATCATTTCCTGATTGAGAATTAGGTGCTGGGGACGACAAGTTCGATGGATTCGAGGTGGAAGATGATGAGGTCTGAGCTTGAGGAGCTGGTACGACGTCGGCATTTGATTCTGAGTAAGCTCCAGCAGGTCCAGAAGGATGTCTTGGATCTGGGAATGCAGGAGGAACTCCACCATATTCAGGTAAAGATGGTGGTCCATATTCGGTATTCAGGTTGTTACCATGTCCGCTACCACCCAAAGGTGGAAGTCCGTATTCCTGAGTCAGTCCCAAGCCATGTCCACATTTCGGTTCTGGACAGTTGTATCTGCAGACTTGAATAACACATTGGAAGTGGACGTTCATGGAGTCTGGGAACTTGAAAGCTTGGAAGTAGGCGAACGAAACAACTGAAGCCGATGGTCCGAAGTTCTTGATCTTCTGGAATTTGCTCATGATCTTAGGTCTCACGACGCAGCCGTATTGGTCGACCAATTGTATTGGTGCCCTCTTTCCATCGTGGGCTACACAGTTCCTCACCAACATATCGAATTTATTCTCGTCGTCCTTTATGGCAAGAACCATAGTCATAGTTTGGCCAATTTTAACAATGCCGGATACCTCGGACGCCCAAGGACCTTTGCCTACTTGAATCTGCATCCAGCATTGCAGGTTGTCACCAAGGAAGTTAGCGGTCACAGCGTGGAGCATATCAACTTGGAACGGTCGGAAAGTAACTGCCTTCTCGTAGAAATCATACCACGTACAACGGAGTTTCCTCGCTTGATCCCAAACTTCTTGTACGAACGGATCGTACTGAATAATGATCGTATTCTCAACATAGCTTCCACTCGGGGTCGGTCCACCATAGTTGGCGGCGTTGTGATTAGCCGAAGATGACATGCCACAACTGTTGAGGAATATTTCGAAAGTCGCGCTCAGATGTCCTGTTCCTGGCTTCAAGTGAACGCAGTGATGGTCGCTATAGAATCCTTTGGAGAATATCATCCCGTAGAACGGCCTGTCGAATTCGATGTTGACACGCATGTGCGTTTTCTCACATTGGACCTGGAGGTGTTTAATTTGCGGCATGTCCGGTGTAGCAAGCGGCCAAGGATCGTCGTGGCCTCCACCTCCTTGAAGTAAGCCGGATGGAGGAGCATATCCTGGACCAGAAAGGGGCGGCCCATATAAACCCCTATGTTCGAGGGGCAACGACGCCGAATCAGGCACTGGTGCATCGCAGTTTGTGTTCTGAAACGAGAAAAATGATGTTATAAAAAAGCTGCAAATTCAACACGAAGAACTATTATGTCCACGTCGACGAATTCCCAGAAAATTATCCCACTATTTAATCGTTTTATATTTATATGAGAGGCTGTTTTTGCGCGCGTGTTTCTTTGAACAAGAAAAGAACAAAAAAAAATCTGTTTCACTGATATGTTCGATAAATTCGTTGATTCCATCTATAGAATTATGTGAAAATAAAATGAAAATATTTGTTATACAGACAATGAAGACACTTGGATGGAGTTTTTCTGATATATTCAATATAATTCGGTGGTTCCATCTTTTGAAGTTATTAAAAATAAAATGATTATTTTTGTCACATTGACTATGAAGAATGAAGGCCATTTTGGTATACAAAAGAAAAATTGAGTTTTTCTGATATATTCGATATAATTCGGTGGTTCCATCTTTTGAAGTTATTAAAAATAAAATGATTATTTTTGTCACATTGACTATGAAGAATGAAGGCCATTTTGGTATACAAAAGAAAAATTGAGTTTTTCTGATATATTCAATATAATTCGGTGGTTCCATCTTTTGAAGTTATTAAAAATAAAATGATTATTTTTATCACAGTGACTATGAAGAATAAAGGCCATTTTGGTATACAAAATAAAAATTGAGTTTTTTCATATATATTCAATATTATTCGATGATTCCATCTTTCGAAGTTAATACAAATAAAATAATTATTTTTGTCACAAGACTTCGAAGAGTGAAGGCCATTTAGGTATGCAAATGAAAATTGAGATTTTCTGATATATTCGATATAATTCGGTGGTTCCATCTTTTGAAGTTAATGAAAATAAAATGATTATTTTTGTCATAGTGACTATAAAGAATTAGGGCCATTTTGGTATACAAAAGAGAAATTGAGTTTTTCTGATATATTCAATATAATTCGGTGGTTCCATCTTTTGAAGTTATTAGATATAAAATGATTATTTTTGTCACAGTAACTATGAAAAATGAAGGCCATTTTGGTATACAAAAGAAAAATTGAGTTTTTCTGATATATTCAATATAATTCGGTGGTTCCATCTTTTGAAATTAATGAAAATAAAATGATAATTTTCGTCACAGTGACTATAAAGAATTAAGGCCATTTTGGTATACAAAAGAGAAATTGAGTTTTTCTGATATATTCAATATAATTCGGTGGTTCCATCTTTCGAAGTTATTAAAAATAAAATGATTATTTTTGTCACAGTAACTATGAAGAATGAAGGCCATCTTGGTATACAAAAGAAAAATTGAGTTTTTCTGATACATTCAATATAATTCGGTGGTTCCATCTTTTGAAGTTAATGAAAATAAAATGATCATTTTTGTCACTGTGACTATGAAGAATGAAGGCCATTTTGGTATACAAAAGAAAAATTGAGTTTTTCTGATATATTTAATATGGTGGTTCCATCTTTTGAAGTTGATGAAAATAAAATGATTATTTTTGTCACAGTGACTATGAAGAATAAAGGCCATTTTGGTATACAAAAGAAAAATTGAGTTTTTCTGATATATTCAATATAATTCGGTAGTTCCATCTTTTGAAGTTGATGAAAATAAAATGATTATTTTTGTCACAGTGACTATGAAGAATAAAGGCCATTTTGGTATACAAAAAAAAAATCAAGACATATTCGATATAATTCGGTGGTTCCATCTTCTTAAGTTAATGAAAATAAAATGATTATTTTTGTCACAGTGACTATGAAGAATGAAGTTATACAATAGAAAAATTGAGTTCTTCTGATATATTCAATATAATTCGTTGATTTAGTTATAGAATTATATAAAAACAAAATGAAAGTATTTATCGAAGTGACAATGAACAATGGAGGCCGTTTTGGAACAAAGAAAAAAATATTGAGATTTTCTGATATATATAATATAATTGTTTCCATCTTTTGAAGTTTATTAAACTCAAATGATAATATTTATCTTACTAACAATGAACAATTAAAACCGTTTTGCTACACACCAAAAAAATTCAATATAATTCGGTAATTCCATCTATCGAAGTTTAAAAAAAATGACAGTACTTGTCATATTGACAATGAGCACTGATAGCCGTTTTCGTAAACAAAAAAAAGCGCGCAAAAGCGCCTGATTTCATGTGCTTTTCCCGAATTTTTTCACTTATATTTGCTTCAATGTGTATGTGAATTATTGGAATAACAAACTGAAATGGGAAATTTTCAACGTCGGCATAGCCATTTCATCAACAATTGTTAACGTAATTTTGAAACGCTTTTCTAACACTGGTACCTGCATAGTGAAGAGAAAATTGTTGATGTAATTTTGTTATGGATCTTATGTACAATAAAAACACTATGAGGGTATTATGAGTAACCGTAACTATTCCAAATGCATATTTATGCTTCTAATCTGTATAAATCTTTGTCCTATATACGAACTGTTTATGTGATTCCCTGTAATGATTTCATGTTGAAAATTTAGGAACTAACCTACGCGTTATCATTATCGCAGATCTCGGATTAAAGCCTTTCTCAAATGAAGAATTACTTTCACTCCTGGCTATTTTAACATATTACTCAGGCAATAGTAGGTCAAAATATTCGCTTATTCAGTTAAAACGGAGTATGTTGAATTCCTCAATCTTCGACTAAAGAAGGAATTAAATTGTAAATTCGAATTCTTACCCTTAAAAATGACACTGTGAGTAAGCCGATGCATAAGAGATTGAGTGACTTTGCCATTCTGTTTGTTGTGCCAGTATATTCTGTAAAAAAAGAAACAATACTTTATTATGAAATATTCGGTGGAATCAAAACAATATACATTGGGTACAAATGAGTTCTCGAATTGAAAAAAAATATCTATGTTGAACATTTCAAATTACTACACACAGTAAAAATCATTCAAATATTTCACACATTATTTCTATCGAAGGTGTCACATACATTAATTAGTTTCCGCACCGAAAACACAACAACACGACAAACTCCTTCCGATAAAAGCAATTGGGAAATACCATACGCTAGTTCTCATAGGTAAGCCGCTACTGAAGTGAAAAAATTCTAAGTTGTGATATCTCCCACTCGAGGAAAAATACCGAATGCATCTCCTCCGGTTCCTCCAATTCGCTAGGTTGAATGCATATCCGACTTTCTCTTTTTCGTGATCAAAATACCCGAAAACTAATTCTAGAAGAATGAGAGTTAAAAACGACCTTGGTCGGTCCACGGTCCATATAATTAGTCTGCTCATTTCACTGAACGAAGAGAGAGTAAGAAGGATCCGAGGATGTAGATCCGCGCCGTCAGATGTGAAAAATGTACACAAGAGATAGTCGCTACAGAAGACGCACACGATTGTGGCTGACCTACTAACACACTCTTGAAGCACAGTTCTTCGACGTCTCTTTGGTACTAAACATACTATATACATGTGATGCCTCTCTCACATTTCCATTTTGTTCAGTTGGCTGTCTCGAGATCTCACAAACAGAATACGTACATACAATAAATTAGCGATCTGAAAGTATTTTCTTCTCATTAAAGTCTATATTCGCCGGTATCTTCAACGAATGGTGTACGAGCTCCACTTTCGTGGCGTTTTATTTCACTTCGATATGCAAATTGGGAAGATAGCAAAATGCCCTCTTCTCGTTCCGGTTTAGATTAATTGAAATAAATTATTCATATTTTCGTGAATGTTTACTCCTCGTGAAACTTTACTTTCGTTCGTGTAAAATAACGTTTGGCAGCAGGGAAAGCACTATTTGATCATTTTCTGTTGAACTTTGATGTAGAGAAAAAATAGGTTGTTTAAATAATAGTGAGGGTTTTTCTGTCGAAGGCACATTCCAGTGGGGGCTAAAATTAACATTTCAATTTTCAGTAAAGAATGGGTGCTATTAGAATTTTACAAAACAATGTGGAAACTCAAATTATTCTCAGAAAAACGTGCCCTTATTGCCAAATTGTGGAGAAACGTGGATATAGAAGGCAACAAATTGGAAATTTTCGTTTTCAACTCGAATATTTCATATACAGGTGTCCCATATAAAACTTTCCACCTCAATACTTCGTTTGAAAAAAATTCATAATCCTAATTTTCATTACAAGGACATCGATTTATATCGTTAATTCGAAAATCTATGTATCAACTTTGTACTTAATCAGAATTTTTTGGCAAATGTGAGGGGATTTTACGAAGACAGGCCCGACATTTGTTATGAAAAACTGGGTGCCAAGTTTGAGCATCTTATTTTGAATGGAAAATACAAAATTCCAAAAAATTATTCAGATTCCAAAAATTATTGGATTCAGAGTCAGCATCAAAATAGCTCTTATATGATGTATCACATGCACTTTAGTGCATGTAATTTTCAAAATCGATACCACGATCTAAGAAAGGGTGGCAACAACAAAATAAGTAATGATGTAAATCGATGCTCCCCTCATATTTAAAATCGACGTGTTTTTGGAATTCATCCAAAACTTTATATCAAACAAAATATTCTCCTGGAAAGTTACATATGGGACACCTCGTATAATGAAGTCAAGTGGTTTCAATCCCCTTATAAAACTTTCCACCTGTATATTTCGTTTAAAAATGTTTCGAGAAATTCCAAAAGCAGGTCGTTTTTTATCTGAAACATCGATTAACATCATGACTTTTTTTTTCAGGTATCATTTTTGTCAGATTTTCTTACTTAATCAGAATTTTTTGGCAAATGTGAGGAAATTTGACATAGACATGCCTAACATTTGCCAGGAAAAACTGTGTGCCCAGTTTGAGAATCTTTTTTTAAATGAAAAATACAAAATTCCAAAAAATTATTCAATGTTGTTTTTTCAACGAACCATTTTCAATTTTTTTCTTCTGATTCAGAGTCCGCATCAAAAGAGCTCTCATACGATGTATCGAATGCACTTAAGTGCATTTAATTTTCAAAATTGATACCACGATCTATGAAAGGGTGGCAACAACAAAATAAGTAATGATGTAAATCGATGCCCCCCTCATATTTAAAATCGACGTGTTTTTGGAATTCATCCAAAACTTTATATCAAACAAAATATCCAGCTGGAAAGTTACATATGGGACACCTCGTATAATGAAGTCAATTGGTTTCAATCCCCTTATAAAACTTTCCACCTTGATATTTCGTTTAGAAATGTTTTGAAAAATTCCAAAAACAGGTCGATTTTTATTTGAAACATCGATTTACATCATGACTTTTTTTATCAGGTATCAACTTTGTCAGATTTTTTCACTTAATCAGAATTTTTTGGCAAATGTGAGGAGATTTAACAAAGGCAGGCCTGACATTTGCCAGGAAAAAATGGGTGCCCAGTTTAAGCATCTTATTTTAAATGAAAAATACAAAATTCCAAAAAATTATTCAATGTTTTTTTTTAACGAACCATTTTAAATTTTTTTTTTTCGGATTCAGAGTCCGCATCAAAAGAGCTCTCATACGATGTATCACATGCACTTAATTAAGTGCTTGTGATTTTCAAAATTGATACCACGATCTAAGAAGGGATGGCAACTACAAAATAAGTAATGATGTAAATAGATGCCCCCCCGAAGATTGGAAATCTATGTGTTTTTGGAATTCCTTCAAAACGTCATAATAAATCAAATATTCAGCTGGAAAGTTTTAAATGGGACACCCTGAATGCAGTGATGTAGTCATAACACTGTTTTTCTTTGGAGAATGAGAAAACTATAAATGGAATTTTACTGAATGAATTTCCAAATTGCAGTCCACATGAAAAAAAAAATTACTTCAATGTTCAAAATTAAATTGAAAGAAAGTTCGGTGAGATGGGACAAATGAGATTCTCGTCAAGAACATGTTGGAATTCTTTCAGGCGCTGGCAGGTGTCAATCCATCCATGAAATAAGGTGTTGAAAAAAAAAAAACGCAGCAATGAAAATTCCGATGCGATCCTGATCATCGGTTCGAAACGATTCGAAAATCGTTGTTAATCATTCAGCCAAGAAAATATGGGCGATATAAATACAAGAATCCATACTACTAGGTTACTGGGTGAAACAAAGTGAAAAATTATTTATGTTTTCTAATATCATCTAGAATCCGAACCAATTACATGCATCTTCCAACCGCAAATTTATAGAATTATTCCGGACGTTCAAGGAATCGAGGAAATGAATGAATTCTCTTCCGATAAAATTGCCTAAATCGAGAATTAAATCCGGGTGAAAGGCTCATTAGTTTAATATAGAAATGGAATTTCGAACAATAGTGTCGAATGAATTTCTCCTCAATCGCTCATATGTAATAGTATTAAATGCTTATAATTATAAAAATTAATTAGGAGATGAAGGTTAGCGAAATACGACAGCAGTGTATAATCTTGTTAGAGGAGGATCACTAACGGAACAATCATTTAGAGTGAGACCTACTTTAGAATCCTCACTAGACATTGAAACGACCTTGTCTTATCAGAAAGCGCAAACTTAAAGTCGTGATTTCTCCTCTCGAGAAATTGCAAGAGATTTCTCGAGTGGATCCGTGGAAAATCTCTTCCTTTTCCTGATCGAACCATCACAGTCATCTGATTATTATGGAGTTGGAACCAAAAAATGTTATTTTAAAAACCGAGTCAAGATCATTTCTGCCTAAAACATTCAACACGATTCGAATCTTCAAGTTTGTTCCATATAATTATCAGATAGACATGGCACGATGAAATGATTAATTCCATTTACTAATTGAAATTCTCTCAAATGAAAACGTTAATAATTGCGTCTAGAAGAATGAGGTCTTGTTTCAATGGCAAATAAAAGAAATGCAGATGCTTGGGGAAAGAGCTTCGCATACTTGTTTTTAGAAAGTAGAACATGCATTTTCTATTCGGTTCAGTTTGGTGTGATCTAATACCATTAGGTAGAGCTTACAAACATTTTCAACATCCGTTTGTGGCGCGCACCTATATCAACCTCTAAAATTCACGATAAATCATAACATTCGGAGTTTCTTGAATGGGATTTCTTCTGTCGGGGAAAATGAGGAAATCTCATTATACTGTTCTGTTCATTTCACCTTTGACAATATACATGTGGAAAGAAGTTTCACCCATTGTTTTCATGCACAGAGTAGAACGTTTCGTTATTAGTTTATCGTGAGAGTGACGCAACTAATTCAATCAGAAAATTAGAAATCTGGCAATTCCTTTATGTTCAAAACAATGAAAAACTCCTCTGTTTCTTATGTTGGTTTCTCTTTCTGGATAGATATGAACTTTGATCGCAGAGACATATCGTGGACTGTAATGGATTATTCAGAGGCTGCGCAGAGTTGTTTTGACTAGACCACAATAACTCTGCGCAGGCCCTGTAGAATCCACGACAATCTGCGAACAAAGCTATTTATAATTCGTGAATCCTGCATTCATAAAATGATATAATGCCTCGTTTTTTAAAGACCTACAAGAATTCTTCCAAGCTGTTGAGCTAGTTATAATTTCAGTGAGTTCTCTCATCAATTATATAAACCCAATTCTAGTCGTGGAGTATCATGGATTCTACAGAGGCTGCGCAGAGTTATTCTGGCTAGACCACAATAACTCTGCGCAGGCCCTGTAGAATCCATGACAATCGGGGACTGCTCTGCGAACAAAGCTATTTACAATTCTTGAATCCTGCATTTATATAAATGATATAATTCCTCGTATTTTAATGAGTCCTACATGAATCCTTCCAAGCTGTTCAGTTGATTATAATTTTCTGTTTTTCGATCGAATTTCTTCTCTTTTTAGTGAGTTCTCCCATTAATTCTATGAACTGAATTCAAGTCGTGGACTTTCATGTATTCTACAGAGGCTGCGCAGAGTTATTTTGACTAGACCAGAACAACTCTGCGCAGGCCCTGTAGAATCTACGACAGGGCTTGACTGTTCTGCGAACAAAGCTATTTATAAGCAGAGAGTTCATAAAAATAATATAATTTTTCGTTTTCAATAAGACCTACATTAAATTGTTATTTGCTGTTTTTCGGTGAAATTTCTTCCTCCTTCAGTTAAAACTCCCATTCATTCTATAAACTGAAATTCATGAAATTTTATCCACGAATTATTGAATTAAGAAAGCTTTCACTGAGAAAATTCATTCGCATTGAAACATCAATTTCCCCAGTTATACTCATGAATGCATAAATTGCACCAATCCTATCAATAACAGTTATTTCATATACACATATCTATACGTATCTCAGCATACATTTTTCTGTTCTATTAATCATGTGTTTGAAGCGTTTCAAACTGAATAATATATCAATTTTAGTTACGTTTTATTTACCACTTAATTGGACAGTACTGGCAAAATGAAGACAAATTTAATGGTTGATATGATTTAATACCAGCTGGATCGGTTGGGTATGTTTAAAATTGGATTTTGAATTTTTTATTGTATCTGTTTAACCCACTCTTACGGATTTATTTGTGCAGTTACTGGATATTTTTATTGTCTCGCTTGTGTTTTATAGGTATCATTTGTAGTCATATTTGAAGAATCTTTATGTTTCAATCAGAGAAAAAACATCTAATCCGAGATGTTGGTGAATGAAATTCCGTAAGGTGACCTGATGAACCCATGAATATGCGTCTGTATTATCTCTGAGCGAATGTGTCCCATATAAAATTTTGCAAATAAATTAAAACGATTGGAAATGTTAATGCATGATATAGACTCAACACCTGTTGAGAAAACGCCTGCGCAAGAAAGTAACTTGACACACTGGCTTGCTTTCTTTTCCACTGTGTGCTCAATAAATTGTTCTTACACAGAGGCAGAGTAAAGCCGGTCTAAGGCAAATAAACGTGTCGAAATATCGCATCATCTCGATTTTATCCATTGAAGGTAAACATAATACAGAGAATCTTCGTGTGGAAAAACTAGGGTACTAGTGTTAATGTCAGCGTCCATCACCTTAACCGCTTTCTTGGGTTCAAGGTCCTTCACGAACAGATGATGGGCAAGGCACCGCTTTCGATGCTGGAGAAGTTACTTCCGACTCGGTATTTTCAGTAGAAATCGGTTAAAATTTGTCAGTTTTTCGTTCTCTCATTTTGGTTCGGAATATTCGAGAGAGTTCCATTGGAAAATGGAAAAAAAATAATTTTGAGAATTTTTGCGGAAGTCATTCCCTCCAATTCTGTGGTGTTTTGGAATCGATTTATAGGAATCCATTGAAGTACGGCTGTCCGAAAAATTTTCTGAATCATTATCCAATTGTAAGTGAGGAAAACATTGAGGAAATCTTTTTTTTTCCAGCTAGTGAATTATGTCAGAAAATCAGATTTCTGTGAGAATTTTCTCCATGGCTGAAAAAATCCAAATTGGAAATTCTCAGAAATTCGAAAAATTTATTATAATGATTTTAATTTTAGTCTTCCTCATTTTTTGTTCTTTAAATTTCAGCCATATTTTCCTATTCGATTTCCTGGTAACATCGCAGAATTGTCGGAAAACTCGATCCACAAGTGCACTCCTCCGAAATTTCCCCGGTCATTTTCACTTTTTGCCCTGCTTTCACTTACACTTAATCCAAATTTTGATGGTCGCTAGTCGATGATGGTCACTATAATACACTGCGTAATATATCCTAAGAACACCGTCTCACGTAAACACTGGCACAGAACATTCCTCCCAAACGAAAATGCAGCCACTTTTTTTTTGTAACACAACCGAGGTGATGGACGATAAAGAAGTAATACACCTTAAAATCTTCTCTTGATTATATATGGCTGTGAAAGTTGGGTCCCCACTCTCTCGTGTAGACGGTAGTAGAGCAAGTAAGCTCTGCAGAAAGCTTCATTAGCCCGGATTCTATTTCTTATGTTATTGTACACGGATTAAGGATTTTTCGTATGGACCGATGTCATCATATTTTGGCACACCATCTTTCGGTTACGCAATCGCGTTTGCACCCCGTATCCGGTACTTTCCGTCACGTCTTTCCCGAATCGAAATAACGGAACTCCTTCAATGCATCCGGTTGTGTATTCGTTGAATCATTTTGGGGTACCTTGTAACGTTACATGTTCTGCAGCAGGTGCATCTTTAGGGTGAGCCAATCTACTGGGCTTGATAAGGAATAACAGTATTTCAGGGTGGAATTTAATATCAATTCGAAGCAGAGGCGGCTCGTCAGAGGGAAGCTAAATCAAAATATTTTAAAACCCAGACGGGATTTTCACATTCCTCTTAGTTCCTCCACTCCAGAAAAGTAAGTAAAATGTTCGTCTAGTATTCGTGTTCATTGAAGAGTAATCTGCGCCCTAAGCTTATAATGGGTGATTTTTTAAGAGCTTGAGAACTTTTTTTAAAAAAAAAACGCATAAAATTTGCAAAATCTCATCGGTTCTTTATTTGAAACGTTAGATTGGTCCATGACATTTACTTTTTGAAGATAATTTCATTTAAATGTTGACCGCGGCTGCGTCTTAGGTGGTCCATTCGGAAAGTCCAATTTTGGGCAACTTTTTCGAGCATTTCGGCCGGAATAGCCCGAATTTCTTCGGAAATGTTGTCTTCCAAAGCTGGAATAGTTACTGGCTTATTTCTGTAGACTTTAGACTTGACGTAGCCCCACAAAAAATAGTCTAAAGGCGTCAAATCGCATGATCTTGGTGGCCAACTTACCGGTCCATTTCTTGAGATGAATTGTTCTCCGAAGTTTTCCCTCAAAATGGCCATAGAATCGCGAGCTGTGTGGCATGTAGCGCCATCTTGTTGAAACCACATGTCAACCAAGTTCAGTTCTTCCATTTTTGGCAACAAAAAGTTTGTTAGCACAAACCCAATTGCTGCGAACGGCGACGAATCGACATTTCACGGTCTTCAGCAACACTCTCAGAAACAGACGCAATATTCTCTTCTGTACGCACTGTACGCATTCGTGTGGTTGGTTTAATGTCCAATAAAGTAAACTGAGTGCGAAACTTGGTCACAATCGCATTAATTGTTTGCTCACTTGGTCGATTATGTAGACCATAAATCGGGCGTAAAGCGCGAAACACATTTCGAACCGAACACTGATTTTGGTAATAAAATTCAATGATTTGCAAGCGTTGCTCGTTAGTAAGTCTATTCATGATGAAATGTCAAAGCATACTGAGCAAATACTAATGCATGAAAATCCTAACCTCAAAAAAATCTGAGCAAATACTAATGCATGAAAATCCTAACCTCAAAAAAATCACCCGTTACTTATACGAGAGAGGCAGGACAGGGGGCAAATCTCCGGATAAGTTCGCTACCTGCGCTAAACCCGATAGGGGTAAGTAATAAAATGGATGATTTAGGTGAAATTCAAAGAGGCGATGATATCATTAATGGGGTTTTGAACAATAATTCGATAAATTCGAACATCGAGAACGAGTTGTGCGTGGTTCAAACTTCAGAGAGACCTCGGCCGAATTTGATCCAAACGAAGTCAACCTATTTACTAGGAGGAGAGCGCCTAGCAACATAAGACTTCCTAGTCTGTGTGGAGTTGGGCTCACTCTATCCGAACAAGTTCGATATCACGGGGAGATATTGGACCGCAAACTTTTGTGGAACAAACACGTTGAGTCCCAAACGAATAAGGCTAATGTGGTTTTTTGGTCTACTCGAAGGGAGCTTGGTTAAGGATGGGGAGAGTAAGCTTTTAGGGAATAAGCATATTAGAAACACTGCTAGTAAAGCGAAAAGGGCTTCAATGGCGTGCAGATACCAATCCGGTTAAACTTGGGGTTGTAACCTTAAAATACTGCGATGGATGTAGTCTGGTCTGCTAAGGCAGGGCAAACGGGCACGAGGAAAATCTTCGATAAGGTTCAGAGACTTGTGTGTTTGCCTGTGTTTGCATCACTGGAGCTATGAGAACGTACCCGATAAGAGCACTTGAGATCATCACAGATCTCACTCCTCTATATCTAGTGATCAATAGGGTAGCCCATGAGGCTATCCTTAGAATACCTAGGGGAGGTACAGGGAATGAGAGAATTTAAAGTCAGGGAGCCTGGTCCTCTCTGAACAAGTACATCTCATCAGCGAACCCGCCTAGTGATGTTATGATCAGAAAAGTAAGCATTGAGTAGAACTTCAACTATTCTTTGTGAAAAGTAAGAATGGAAAAAGGAATACACTACCCAACATTTCCAAGTGAATACCATTAAATGTTTTAGACATGGTTCTGAAACCACGATAGGAAAGAAAATATCAAGGGTGTGACATTGTGATCCATTCTGATAGTCAAGCTGCTATCAAAGCACTGAACTCCTCTATCATCGACTCAAAGCTAATATGGGAGTGCCGGAGGAAACTTAATGAAGTGGGCAAGAACAACAAGGTCTCTTCAGTCTGGGTTCCTGGTCACTCAGGAATCGAAGGAAATAAAGAGGCCAATACTCTTGCCAGAAGGGAGCACACACGCCACTTACTGGCCCAGAACATTTCTGTGGCATGGGCAAATGCACCTATAGGAAAGAGTTTTTGGAGAAGGAAGAGACTGAAAGAGAAGCAATCTGGAGAAATCTTCAAGGAACTCCAAAAATTTCCTACGGAACTTTAAGAGTGAAAAATTCAGAAAGTATTTGGATGTCAGTAAGAATAAGTTACGCCTCCTCACTGGCTTCCTCACATTGTCGCCTAAGAAAGCATATGATGAGAATGAGCTTAACAGAAGTTATAGTTATAGTTATAGTTAGGAAGGGGGTTACGTTCCACCGCGACCTCAAGGTCTATTGTGCCCCCCATCAGAGCCGTATTCGCAAATGCGCTACCTACAGCTCGCCCTCCAGCTCCAGAGCTCCAATGAACTCCAGTATCTGAGAGGGCTTCAAGGAGGTTAGATCCTCATTCCTCCTGTAATTCTCTTGTCCAAGACATTCTTTGCGCTGGTTTGCAATGGCGAGGCATTCTGTAAGCAGGTGAACAGGAGTCTCCTCCTCTTCACCACAGAATCTACACTCGTCTGTTTCTGTTAAGCTCATTCTCACAATATGCTTCCTAAGGCGACAATGTCCTGTGAGGAAGCCAGTGAGTAGGCGTAACTTGTCCTCACTGAGATCCAAATACTTTTTGGATCTTAAACTTTCAAAGTTCCGAATGAACCTTTTAGAGTGGTCCATTCCTGGAAGGTTCCTCCAGAGTGCTTCTCTTTCGGTCTCTTCCTTCTCCAGAAACTCTTTCTTATAGGTGCGTTTACCTATGCCACAGAAGGGTTCTGGGCCAGTAAGTGGCGTTTGTGCTCCCTTTCTGGCAAGTGTATTGGCCTCTTCGTTTCCTTTGATTCCTGAGTGACCAGGAACCCAGACTAAAGAGACCTTATTTTTCTTGCCTACTTCATTAAGTTTCCTCCGGCACTCCCATATTAGCTTTGAGTCGATGATATAGGAGTTCAGTGCTTTGATAGCAGCTTGACTATCCGAGTGGATCACAATGTCACACTCTTGATAGTTTCTTTCCAGGTTTATATCTATGCATCTTTGAGCTTAACAGAAACTGACTAGTGTAGATTCTGTGTGGGAAGAGGAGCAAACTCCTGTTTACAGAATGCATCGACATTGCAAACCAGCGCAAAGAATGTCTTGGACAAGAAAACTACAGGAGGAACGAGGATTTAACCTCCTTGAAGCCCTCTCAGATACTGGAGTTGGAGCTCTGGACCTGGAGGGCGAGCTGTAGGTAACACATTTGCGAAAACAGCTCTGATGGAGGCACAATAGACCTTGAGATCGCAGTGAAAAGTAACCCTCTTACCTAACTCTAACTATGATAATAGTAGATACCGGAACCGGATCCGTATAATGTTCTTCATTGTCCTATTTATTTCCACCCATTGAAACGAACGATATCGATTGCGAATTCGACCGATGATTCATCCTGAACTTGTCATAAGTTTCCCCAACAATTCGCTCGATTTCAATTCGTAATGTGCGTCGTCTTTGACTTATTACTCCTACTAAATGCAGACGTAAGTCAATACCCCCGCAAACAAACGGCACTTTCACTTCTTTTATAGGCGGGATTCACTAACGGATGTGACCGACTTTTCGCATCTGGGTTTTACGCGCGGAAACAACCACCGAAACTGTTGGAATCAATTTCGTTTTCATTGGGCTTCTTATGGTCACTAGCTATTAGATATTCTGGTTGTTCACTTGAAGTTACAACATTGTTCAGGCGGTCTTAGTCATGGCAGGGATTCTACGTATGGACAAATAACTTATGCAATGAATAATGAAAAATTTTATTTGTTTTGGTTCATTATTTCCAATGATGAAGTTCGAAGAAGAAAATTTTTCAACCACTCCTGAACTTTTCATAGTTTACCTCTGTCGTCTAGGGCTCACCTGGAAAACTTTAGGGGCTAATTACATGAAATTCGGTACAGGAATCAGTTGCTATTCTGTATTGAGCCTCCCAGAATCCGATCCATTAATTCAAAGTGCTAAAAATTAAGATATAAATCTCCAAAAAATCATTACTGAAGCTATTAGGACTTTCCTTCACCGCAAAGCTCTACTCGAATGATCGAGACTTCTTCTTACAATTATATAGAAAAAAATTCAAATTTCATGTCAAGAATAATATTTGAATGCCATCAACTGCTAATATGACAAAAAATCCGAAAAATAATGGTCTTATAATAAATCACCTGATTATGAAAACGCTGCACTAAGGTTTATTTTACTTTCTGCTTTGTGAACTGATTTTTTTGCGAATTCAAAAATCTATTTTTTTCAACATCACAAATACCAATGTTCTTTTTAACATTGAACAGATCATGAAGTTTTCAGATTACAAATAACTGGAAAGATTTAAATGAACGACTCAGAAATTGATTGAATTAAAGTAATTCGACAATTTGAGGGGGATTGGGATAATTTTACCATCTCTTACCCATCTAGTTTTACTTGGAAGTCAATTCTTGAAAACAGTATTTTTTCTGAAGAACATGTTTACGTTCGAAAAATGTAATTCGAATTTCATGTCAAGAATCTGAATCTTGTTTGAATGAATTCTCGAAGAGTAAGATGTCATCAACTGCTACTATGACATAAAAACTCGAGAAATAATGGTCTCATAATAAATTTCCTGAATATAAAACATAGCAAATGAGGTTCATGTTATTTTCTGCAATGTGAAATAATATTTTTGCCGATTCGAAAAAACATTTTTAATTTTAATATCATTGCAAGGTTTGCTGCAAAATTAATTGCTTTATATTCGATCATAAAGACCAATGTTCTTTCCAACATTAGATTTTGGAGTTTTCAGATACAAATAACTGGAAAGATTCAAAAATTGATTCAACTTGAAGTAATTCGAAAATTTTAGGAGGATTGGGATAATTTTATCATCTCAAACCCATCTAGTTCTTCTTGGAAGTCAATTCTTGAAAACAGTATTTTTTTGAGATACATGTTCACGCTAAAAAAAATTTAATTCAAATTTCATGTCAAGAATCTGAATATTGTTCGAATGAATTCCAAAGAAAAAGGTGTCGGCAACTTCTACTATGACATGAAAACTTGGAAAATTATGGTCTAAAAATACATTTCCCAAATACAAAGCATAGCAAATAAGGTTCATATTATTTTCTGCATTGTGAAATAATATTTTTGCCGATTCGTAAAAACATTTTTATTTTAAAATCATTGCAAGTTTTGCCGCAAAATTAATTGCTTTATATTCGATCATAAATACCAATGTTCTTCTCAACATCAGAATCTGAAGTTTTCAGATTACAAATAACTGGAAAAATTCAGATGGATGACTCAAAAATTGATTCAACTTGAAGTAATATTCGACAATTTTAGCATTGGGATAATTTTATCATATCACACCCATCAAGTCAATTCTTGAAAACAGAGTTTTCTTAAAATACATGTTTACACTTGAAAAAATTGAATTCAAATTTCATGTCAAGAATCTGAATATTGTTTCAATGAATTCCCGAAAGAAATCGTGTCATCAACACAACCTCAAATTTTTCAAATAGGAAGTATGGGCTTGTGATACATCTTTTGAAATATGGTACAATATCAAAAACTAAAATGTAATACAAAAAGTAGCAAAAAAATTATGAATATTAAAGGAGTAGATGTTCAAAGTATTCACCGAAATATTGGGGGTTGCACCTGTCTTTCGAAGGGGGTTGAAGGTAGGTTCCGCATTTTTACGTAGAAGAATGACCTTTTTGGTTTTCCACACTGTAAAATCAATCGCCCAAAAAAACAAATATTCAAATTGATTCAATGTTCAGTTCTCCAGGAACTGCTAATAGGCCATCGAGTTTGGGACAGCCTGTATGTATAGAACCATCATTCAGAACAATATCAGTTCGAAACTAATAAGGGGAATTTCGATTCGAAATGCTATCGAGACGAGAGAGTATTCTCACCTCACTTTTAAACAACGGAAGTGTGAATTCCTCTCCATAACAACTAGTTTGGAAGGTCCACGCCATTAATTACCACGATTAATTTATATTTGATACACTTTCGTATTCAAAAATAAATTCGGTTGTGAATTGTGCGCTTATATTGTTGGGCTAGTGAAATTTCACCTGATCCAGTAAACCGAGAATATATTATACTCGAATACAAATGATTATTTTTTTCTCAGATGTTTTCTTGAAATTAATTCGCTTCAATGGAAATGCTTTCACTCTCCCATACGCCGAAAATAATGAGTACAGTGAGAATACTTTCAGTGAGATTTTTCCTCGAGATAATCCCAAGAAAAGCGATCGGAAAGTAAATAATATTTCAAAGAACACCAGGACCTCTCGAAAAGTTTCTGCGTGGTTTCACATGTTTCTCTGTATCCGATTCTTCTCATTCGAGAATCCGATCCATGAATTGTGAGGGCTAGAAATCTGTTCTCCACCTACTTCATTTTTTCGTGACTGATTTGAAATTGAAATTTTGTTAGTTTTAATCTAGAAAATAAATGATGTAATATGATGGCCCTACCGAAACGGGCCATCAAAATCTATTTCATCACAACTTTCACTGATGCGGTTCAAATTTGTATACGGGTATGCATCAATATGCATACGTTTATGGTTTGGAAATTCCGTAATTTGTTGTACTCAATCTATAATTAAATACTTGATGAAGTGCGAATAAGTAATCACAATAATAAAATAGACAATCCTTTTATTCAAAGAATTATATCATTCAATTCTTATTGATTGAATCGCTTTCAATCACACATCTTGGTTCTTTTTTTAATAGTCTATAGAAAGAAATGTTCAAAAATAGTTAGTGATTTTAGTGTTGGTGAATTCGCCATTCTGTGCCGAATTATGACCAAAATCAGCCAGTTCTTTATAGAGTCACTGAGAGATTTTGATTTTTCTGTATCTTTATCAGAATAGCTCAAACATGCCATTAAATGTGTTCAATTTCTCCGGAGAAGAATTGTCATCTGTAAATCGGCATTCATGATGTTATTGATTTTAACATGTGCGCATGGATTCTTGTATCCAAATATAGGAGGATTCATGACAAATTTTGGTCTATTGTTTCCACTAATAATTCTTCAGAATCATTCGATAAAATTTCTCAACCCTTCTTGAAAATGTCTAGTTTACATTCTTGTAGAAAAAAAGCAAGAGTGGTATTTCTAATTCTAATGAAATAAATACAAGAATTAAAGAATCTACCATATCGTTCCTCCTAGGTCGTGAGTTCACTGAATCCGTAATTATCTTAATAATAAACCTCGGCGTTTTATAATCAGGAGATGTATTATTAAGAAATTATTTTCTGAATTCTTTCAGGAAATTTGTTTAAACAAGATTCAGAATATTGTCATGAAATTTGAATTGAATTTTCTTGAGTGGAAACATGTATTCTAAAAAAAATCTGTTTTTAAGAATTTATTTCCAAGAAGAACGAGATGGGTGTGAGATGACAAAATTATCCCAATCCTTTCAAAATTGTCGAATTACTTCAAGTTGAATCAATCTCTTTTGACCGGTCAAAAAAAAAGCCTTCCTTGAAAGGACCCTGTATATCGGTCAAATCACGAAAAAAATAAGGAAATTCCCGAAAAGCGCTGAAGATAGGTATAGGAATTATAGCAAAAATGCAATGGTGTACAGGGTGTTTGATTTGAAATAACAAAGTTGTTGCTACTTTTTAATATAAGCGGCAACGTAGCAGCGCTGAAATTTATTTCGATCGATCGAGCAATATCAACAACCTAAGAAATCAAATCTCCAAACTAATCCCATGTCCTGTTCTCTATTTGCAGGCCACCGAGTTTGGGACACCCTGTATAACAATTCACCTCTATTTTCACAGAAAAAAATCCTCCTATAGAGCAGTTCAAAAGTTATATATTACAACATATTTTGTTTTCAGAAAATAACAAATAAATTATATCCTTGTTTACAGCATCTGACATATATCTGGTGATATATTCTTGAATTTCTATAATAACGATTGGATCATTCATTGAAGATTAATCGGATTATAACCCATTGTCGAATACAAATTGCTTTCATACTCCAATTCGGATATATCAGGAGAAACTACACGATCAGATCACTAAAAGAGAAAGTATTCAAATTTATTCAAATTGTGGAGGCTAATTATATTTGTTGAAAATCATGTTCAAGAATAATCATGAGTATGCCGGGAGAAATTTTAGGGAAGGTAATTCATTGTATGATTCATACAGGCATGCTTCCCAAAAAGTGCGCCATGTCGCATTTTTGATAGCGCCTTAGCCTTACACTAAAAGTAGATAGCAAAAGCAACAAATAAGATAGACATAATTTTTCCTGTATTTCTAACCGTCAAGTAAAGCTTTGCCTCAGGTGTCGTAAGGACACAGTAACAAAGCCTACTCAGAACACAAGCTCAAGGCTTCTGGTGGGTCTTACAGAGACCTAGAAGTGCCAGGATAAAGAAATTGATTAAAAATATCTACTGCAAGAATTGGAGGATAGAAGAAATTCAAAGACATCTGCCAATTCCGATTGGAATTAATTGGGAAAAAGTTGGTAGCTGAATTCACAGTCCACATGTCGTATAGTATTCGACGACACAAATACCCCGTGAAGATGAAATAATTAAAGCAATGAAATCAGAATTTCCATCGTGTAAATTGGTGATTCCAGGTTACTTTCTACTATGGTCGCTCTGCAAATGTTATTCAATGCCATTAATTGGTGGTCGCATAATACCAAGCAACGGCAGTACAAGAACACATAAATCACAATAACGTTATCCTCAACTACACTGGTGCTTCTAACACAAACCGAAGAGGACCAGTTGGTGGGTGATGGCAGTAGAAATTTTACAATAACCTAGAAACGCAACGACTCATTCACAACTTCATAAGGCAATGGAAAAAATTGAGAAAATCAAACGATGTGTAGGAATGGGAATAATGTCTGGGAGATCGATAAACTTTCGAACTATTTTGAATTGGTCGGACTGTAATTCACTACATTTCCGAACAACCTCGAATAATATTATTTGATTCAACTGAAGGATACATTTGAATAAGAAAAACTCATAAACTACCTAATCATTCATTTTTGAGCGCTCGTTCTACTTAAACGAGGGCTATGTTATTTCGTCAGGATGTCTGTATTTTTCGAATTTTGCGGCAAGAATGGTCTCAAACCACTCAGTTCGACTCACTGATGACGAATCCATCGAAAAGTTCGAGTCTCTCCGTCCGTCCGTAAGCACGAAAACTTTCGAACCGAACGACCTAGAAACTTGAAATTTTCAGGGTAGGTTCGAATCTCGAATGCCGCGGTGAGTTCGTTATTGGGCAAAATTCGTCGTTTGAAATTTAGTTTCCTTGATCATTTCAAAACTACGGATTCGGTCGTGACGAAATTTTGTATTTCAATGGAGAGTAATATATTCAAGCTACATTTTTTTCCAAATCGCATAACCAGAACCATTTTAAATTCCAACGAATTATTGAATAAAAAATTACGAAAAGCACTGCCGTGAAGGCAGGAGCTTTTGAGCGCTCGTACATGCACCTTGTAGGTGGATTCGCATTTTCCAGTTTTAGAAATCAATTGAAGGAATTTTCGACAGCTGTCAAAAAAATTCTGAAACTTAGGCGAAACTTCAGACTTCATGTCAATGCTTCAGCTGATCAATTTTTTTTCGATAATTCGCTAGAATTTTCTACGGTATCTATGGTCTTGGTGACGCGATATGGACAAAATGCACGTAGTTTGAAAACATTATTCCTCAGCTAGGTGCAAAATTTCATTCCAATCCGATCAGTCGTTTCGAAACTATCAGGAAAAAAATATTTTGAACGGCCATATTTACGGAACCCCTAGTCCAATTTTGCTCATTGACGAACGTGACTGCGATATTCGCGATCCAAACCCACCCTGAAAATTTCAAGTTCCTAGGCCTTTCCGTTCAGAAGTTACAATTTTCCATGGTTTCTATGGTTCTGGTCATGCGATCTGGACAAAATATTGCTTCAATATATCATTCTCGATTAAAATACAAAATTTCATCTCGATCGAATCTGTAGTTTCGAAATTATTGAGAAAACAAAATTTCAAACGACCGTGTTTACGGAACCCCTAGTATAATTCTGCTCATTGTTGAACGTGAACGCGACATTTCAGATCCACAACCATCCTGAAAATTTCAAGTCCCTAGGCCTTTCCGTTCGAAAGTTATGATTTTCTATGGTTTCTATGGTTCTGGTCATGTGATCTGGAGAAATTTTGCTCATAGATGAATGTGATCACGACATTTGAGATCCACACCTATCCTGAAAATTCCAAGTCCCTAGGCGTTTCCGTTCAAAAGTTACAATTTTCTTTGGTTTCTATGGTTCTGGTCATGCGATCTGGGCAAAATTTCACATGTAGCTTGAACATCTCATTCTCCATTTGAGTGCAAAATTTCATCTCGATCAAATCAGTAGTTTTCAAGTAATCAGGGGAACAAAACTTTGAACGGCCATATTTACGGAACCCCTAGTGGAATTTGGCCCATTAACGAACTCAACCGAGGCATTCGGGAACAGAACCCACTCTGAAAATTTCAAGTCTCTAGGTTGTTCCTTTCGAGAGTTATCGTGCTTACAGCCGGACGGACGAACAGACTTGAATTTTCCGACGGATTCGTCATCAGTGAGCCGAACCTTGTCGATTGAGACCATTTTCGGCTCAAAATTCGAAAAATACGACATCGTGACGCAATGATATAGCCCTCGTGTTGTAGAACGAGCGCTCAAAATTTATCATTTAGATTTCTCGAGTTGTTGATATTGGCATGGCATTACTCAAATAATAAATAGAAAAAATTAAGTTTTTGTGACATATTCAATATATTCGGTGATACAATCTATTTAATTTTATAAAAATAAATTGACAATTTTGGTCATACTGACAATGAACACTGAATGTCATTTTGGTACATAGAAAAAATAATGAGTTTCTCTGATATATTTGATATAATTCGATGATTTCATCTTTCACAGTCTATAAAAAGACAGTGTTGTCAGTGAAGGCCGTTCTGGTACACAGAAACAAGCACACAAAAGCTCTTGACTTCACGTCAGTGTTGTCCATTTGTGATTTGAAATAGCTACCTACCTTTCTAATGATGTGCCACTTGACCCTCTATGCTTTCTGAGATTCCTTAAAGGGTATCCACCCAGTTTATGAGCATCTTAATAACCCCTCATCATTGAATTGAAAGAAGTAAATACATAGGTACTTGAAAACAAAATCCAACCATTCTATCGTTCTTATCGATATTCTGTTCACAATATGAATTTTTGGCTAAATGACATTGTCCAGAATTCATAATTACATAGATTTTTCTCGGAACGACCAAAGCAAATCGGTCAACATTTATTTGACAGTTTCTTGCGCTGAGCGAGAAGAACAATAATCTTCTCTTATTATCCCAAATTTGTCTTGAGAAATGATTCCTCAAGACAAATTTGATTGTCGTTTTGGAATGAATCAACGGTTTATTGATGTGGTCAAACCGTCATCTGCGGTATGGTAAGCTTCAGTTTCGAGGTTATTCATAATAATAGACTATTGTTCAGGTTAGTGACACTTTCTCTTATCCGGGTGCACCGATATGGGTACCAGATTTTGTGGAGTGAAAGCGATGACGGGAGTGGATTCAACTTGACGTCATCTGGTTCAGCTTAGAACCTACGCTCACCTCAAGTCGGTATAGGGCCGGACAACGAAAAGGTAGAATTTTGCTAGATCTCCTATTTGAGTTGCGATTGAATTTTTCCCTCCCAATGATTTATGATGCATCGTAGTTCTACTTTTTCGGTGAAAATATTCATGGATCCCCTGAATCTCTAGTTCTTGACCTATCTTTAGTTATCTCCATCCAGCTGATGGTTGGTGTACCGTAAAATGGGGTGAATAGAAGCACATTCTGATGTTCGATATAGAGCCCTTTTGGTGATTCATAATTAATACTGAAAATACATGGAATTCATCAAGTTTGAATACCATGAATAGTCGAGAAATAATTTTTAAGAAATTTAAAATCTGACTTGAATCTTGAATAGCAAAATAGCATAGAGTTATTCTCAAACCATAGAGATACGTATGTTTGGAGAGTTTCACTTTTATTTTGAAATATGAGATCTACATACATCGGGAATATCTTCAAGTGCAGATATAACTTAATGGACTGTAAAGCCCCTGGAAATTCAAGAAATCAAAATTTAATACTCATATATCTGAAGTCCTTTTAAAAGGACAGTCATGTTCAAACATGAATTTCAAAGTACTTATAGGTTAGAATGTTCTCAAAGTGATTTATTTGTACTCCTCAAAGCTTTGCTGATGCGAATTATCATGTATCTTATTCGTATAAAAATGAAGTATAAAATAAAACTCACATTTCCAATTTCAGGCCTTGGGCATATTGCATATCTATTATCTATATTATCTATCTAATGCAGGCATTAATTAAACATTTAAGGATGTGCAAAAAGTATCTATCCAAGGGAAAGTATCGAATACTCTACGGAAATTCGAGTATCGGGTACCCCAATTTGAAAACGATGGATACTTAGATACCTGCTATATACTCGAAATTAATTTTGCGCCATCTAACGGGTATAGTCGCAATATTGAAAAGTAGAAATCAGAATTCTTTAGCATTTCGTTTTCCATATTCGGCGAGTGGCGCATTTCTAAAACTGCGATTTGCGCAGTTGCATCATAATTATTTTGGCTTCGGTGAATCACCGCATGTATTTGTTTAAGTTTATTTTATAAGAAGTGTTAAAAATTAAAGATTTATTTGTATCCTTTCATTTTTTCGATTGAATTCAACATGATGTCGTCAACTCTAGACGGATTCGATCGAGATGAATTTTTGTATTTAATCGATAATAATAATAATAATAATATATTAGAGCAATATTTTGTCCAGATCGCATGACCAGAACCATAGAGACCATAGAAAATTGTAACTTTTGAACGGGAAGGCCTAGGAACTTGAAATTTTCAGGGTGGGTTTGGATCGCGAATTTCACGGTCACGTTCATCAATGAGCAAAATTAGACTAGGGGTTCCGTAAATATGGCCGTTCGAAATATTCTGTTCCTGATAGTTCCGAAAATACTGAGCGGATTGGAATGAAATTTTGCACCTAGCTGAGGAATAATGTATTCAAACTACGTGCGAAATTTTATCCAGATCGCATCACTAAGACCATAGATACCGTAGAAAATTCTAGCGAATTATCGAAAAAAAAATTGGTCAGCTGAAGCACTGACATGAAGTCTGGAGTTTCGCCTAAATTTCAGAATTTTTTTGACAGCTGTCGAAAATTCCTTCAATTGATTTCTAAAACAGGAAACTGCGAATCTACCTACAAGTTGGATGTACGAGCGCTCAAAAGCTTTTGACTTCACGGCAGTGCTTTTCTTAATTTTTATTTCACAGATAGGCAATCAGAGCCAGTAGCAGCTGAAGAAATTTTGGGGTGAGTAAATTAAGATTGGCTGAACTCCGCAGATCAATTGATATCAAAGTTAACTATGAAGCCTAGTTTTTCTGCGGACTGAAATATGTTGGTTTGATATTTCTCGAATCAATTAGTTTAAAATAATTGATAACAATAAGAATGCCCGAAATTATATATTCACTATTCACTCACTCATGGTGAATAGATGATTTTTCCTTATTTTCATATGAATTATGTTCAACAATTCCCATTTGTTCTGTTTCGATCTCTCTCTTGGGGTAATTATTCTTATTCTCTTCAGTCGCATCAAGGGTGGAAACAATAATTACTTCAGAGATATCTGCCATTTATGGTGATATTATCCGATAGAATATCAATCTTATAAATCTAAAGAAGAATAATTTGAATTTTCAACGACAATGGGTGTAAAAACGATATTATAACTATAAATTCATGAAATGATAATTGTATTTATTTTTGAAGTGGAGAATATTATCTATGAGTGGCGCATCCAGGAGGAAGCACATTTGGGAATCCCTTCTCCAATCCAATATATGTGCATACCGTGATTTATTGACCAAAATACAAAATTGAATAATCCAAATTTTAATCATATTCAAAGCGGGAATTCCCAAGAATTTTGTTCACGAAACACTCGGTGATAGTAAATAACGGTAGGTATTATCCTGAAGTCTGAATGAATGGAATACCTATCTCTTTCTCATTCAGCGATGGACATTCCTCCACTAACTGGAGCAGTTCGAGTAAGAGAAACTCAAATAGTAGAGAATTCACTATATCGAACTGCATAAAAAGTAGGTAGAGTTGATTCATAACGTACGTTTTGGGGATATCTTAAATATATATTGTTCGCTAAAAATTAAGAAAAGATTTATTATAACAAGGCTTTTGTTCCTAATATTATCGCTGATGGTTAATTAGTGAATGGTATACTCTACCGTTATGGTCGAAATAATATCAGTTTTGATTCATAATATGGAGCCTAGTATATGGTCCCGAATGATATGATATTTATTGTTTCGAATTTCAATTTATTGTAAATAATCGACATCGATATGCTCGCATGATTCTTCAACTCATTGAAGTAAAATATTCCTTTTCTACTCTGAAATGATTTGAAGCAAGCACAATTTCCAATCCAGTTGTTCAATGCTTCGAAATATAAATTAAAGCATCAAAATCATTCATTTTCAGTTTTAGAAACCAATTGAAAAAAATTTTGACAGCTGTCAAAAAAAAATTCAAACTAAACTCGATAATTCGCTAGAATTTTCTACGGTATCTATGGTCTTGGTGATGCTATCTAAGTTATTTGCATTTTAATAGTCATTGTTAGATATTGATAATCAAAGCAATTTCTGTATGTCTTCCAAGTCCTCTGCTGACACATAGATTATTACTTCCATTGAATGAAAGGGAATATTTATAATAGTGTGGTTGGATTCTGAATGAAATCGATACGAATTTATTACTTACCGAGCTGAAGGACCTAAGTCGATGGCTCTTGTCGAACACAATAAAGAATAGTTCTCTCTATTACTGACCTACTACCTTTTTTTTTTCGGATTGGAGCTTCTAGAGGCCGTTTACATTCCCGACATGATCCCATCGGAAACTTTCTTATGGAGATATTTAAAATCTAAAGTTCATATGGAGCGTTCTCAAAATATTGAAGATATTCAAATGAGAATAAACGAAGGAATTGATAATCTCAACAACCAACCAGAAATATTGAGGAGAGCCTTCGAAAACTCAATAAGAAGATATCGATTGTGTGTAAGTGTAAGTAATTCGAACACTTAATTTTAATTTTAATTTTTTTTTTACACGTTGGATTCTTATTTAAATCGATAACTATCAGTTCGAAAAAATCGAACTCCAATTAACTATCATTATATGAAAATGAAAATTTCCTATTTGAGTCAACTTGGGCGCCATCTGCACTAGAAAACAAAAAATATTGTATCGGCCTTACAGAGTACTTTTTTTCGTAGTTGCAGAAGATATACTCTTGTCACTTGCGTATAGATGGCGCTAGCGGCATCGGATCTGGGATCTCGAAAATACAGATACCCATATTATCGCTAAAAAATCGTCTCAGGTTTTTTTTTAACTGATTTCAGTTTTGAAAATTACGTCTCCGAATTCACCTTCAAACAGGCTGGACATGGACCCATTTTCCAAGATTTTCATCGAAATAATTAAAAATTTTCAGAGTAAATGTTTTTCCAACAGAGAAAACCACTTGTGCGCTGAATGTAAATATTGAACTTGTCTGTAAGGATGTTGTTGGCCAATAAGATGAGGAATCTTCTCGGTTAACAGCATCGAAATTTTTTTCGTACTCACCTTCAAATTAACTATGTCTAGTCACTATGACTCTCATAACAGCAAGGTTAAGACTACCTTAGAACAAACTGAGTGCATATTCAATCAGCATAGAAGTCTATCGAGTCGATTTTAATTCTTGCCCTTTGGTTTTTCAGGTATGAGGCCAAATTTACTTGGGGAGCGAACACTTTCAGCTGTAGTATCCGGACTCGGACACCCAGGAATACCAGATTATCTCTTCAGCAATATTTCAAAATAAAATTGTACTTTAATTGTCGAATATTTTCAAACTGTGGGAGGCAATACATTTTTTCTTTTATTTTGTTTTTTTATTTACCTGGTGAATTCCAAAATTTCGAAAAGTTCTTCTTGCTTTTGCCGCCAGAGGGTAGCACCTCTAAGAGTTACTTAACAATCATTCCGCTTGGTGGCAGCACAAACGTAGAAAAATATTGGTAATAGCCCTCTAGCAGTAGAAGCTGGAAGTTTTTTTGAAAATATGACTTTAAACCGAATTGTTCTATAAAAAATCAACGAGTTTTTGAAAAGCTTCGAGTAGCACTGATCTATTGCTCCAGGTATTACTCCGTCGATATCCCATGTTCCTAATACCAAATTTAAGTTCAAATTTGCATTAAATGCATAGAATGATCGAGATTTTCGGAGTAGCGGAATATTTCCAAGCAACACACCATATATTGCTGGTGTTTTACTGGTTGCCTATATATTACTCCGGATATCTGACCATATACCTCCTCGATATCCTATGTTCCTAATACCAAATTTCAGTTCAAATTTGCATTGAATGCATAGAAACATCGAATTATTCAGATAAGCGGAATATTTCCAAGCAACACACCATACATTGTTGGTGTTTTACTGCTTGCCTATCTATTACTCCGGATATTTCTCCGTATACCTCCTCGATATCCTATGATCCTAATACCAAATTTCAGTTTAAATTTGCATTGAATGCATAGAATGATCAAGAAATTCGGAGTAGCGGAATATTTTTAGGCAACACACCATACATTGCTGGTGTTTTACTGGTTGCCTATCTAATACTCCGGATATTACTCCGTATACCTCCTCGATATCCTGTGATCCTAATACCGAATTTCAGTTTTCACTTTTGAAGCTCAACTAATTGGATCGAGGATCATGATTACACTCGAACTCTTGTTCGTTATTTTTATAAAACTGAAAAAATTGGCGATTCGGGGCGTTTCAGGAAAGAACTGATTGCATTTTCGGATTCAGAATGGTCTTTTCCTCCTACAAGAGGGTTTTCGAGAAGATCCGTTGAAAACAATATTTTCTTCAGAAATTTATCAAAGGGGTTAACCTTTGAAATTTTGTTGGGTAAAAATCGAAAATTGGAAATATAACATATTAGGCACGGTTTTAGGGTAATTCGATGATGAAGATTCCGAATCTGACATCAGTTCGGGGCTCAGACAATTCTATAGCGAAAGGATTTCAAGTTTCCACTTTTGACGCTCGACCAATTGGATCGAGGATCATGATTACACTCGAACTCTTGTTCGTTATTTTTATAAAACTGAAAAAATTGGCGATTCGGGGCGTTTCAGGAAAGAACTGATTGCATTTTCGGATTCAGAATGGTCTTTTCCTCCTACAAGAGGGTTTTCGAGAAGATCCGTTGAAAACAATATTTTCTTCAGAAATTTATCAAAGGGGTTAACCTTTGAAATTTTGTTGGGTAAAAATCGAAAATTGGAAATATAACATATTAGGCACATTTTTAGGGTAATTCGATGATGAAGATTCCGAATCTGACATCAGTTCGGGGCTCAGACAATTCTATAGCGAAATGATTTCAAGTTTCCATTTTTGACGTTCGACCAATTGGATCGAGGATCATGAGTACACTCGAACTGGAAAATTTCTTCTAGGAGTTGACTTTTGAGTTTTTTTCTGCGGAACTAGCCTATTTTAGGCGGTAGCTTTCGAATCTGATATCAAATTTGAGCTCAGAAAAATTTTCAGTGGTTTTATAACGCTTTTATTCATATAAAATGAAATTTAATACTACTAGCGTCATCTATACTTATTTTACTGAAGTTTACCTTCCTCGATTTCAAAAATTACAGTAATCTATATGGTCGATGTGTTACTTTTACCATTTGAATTTAGATGGCGTACTATTTTAAACTGACTGAAAATTCCGAGAATTATGGAATATTTCGTAACTCGTCTTAATAATAATTAATGTTCCCTCGTTTTTATAATACAGAGACTGTTTCCAATAGAAATTGAAGTTATTTCAAGTTCTCACTCTTGAAGCTCAACTAATTGGATCGAGGATCATGGTTACACTCGAACTCTTGTTCGTTATTTTTATAAAACTGAAAAAATTGGCGATTCGGGGCGTTTCAGGAAAGAACTGATTGCATTTTCGGATTCAGAATGGTCTTTTCCTCCTACAAGAGGGTTTTCGAGAAGATCCGTTGAAAACAATATTTTCTTCAGAAATTTATCAAAGGGGTTAACCTTTGAAATTTTGTTGGGTAAAAATCGAAAATTGGAAATAAAACATATTAGGCACGGTTTTAGGGTAATTCGATGATGAAGATTCCGAATCTGACATCAGTTCGGGGCTCAGACAATTCTATAGCGAAAGGATTTCAAGTTTCCACTTTTGACGCTCGACCAAATGGATCGAGGATCATGATTACACTCGAACTCTTGTTCGGAGATATACGGAGAAATATCCGGAGTAATAGATAGGCAACCAGTAAAACACCAGCAATGTATGATGTGTTGCCTGGAAGTATTCCGCTACTCCGAATTCTCGATATTTCTATGCATTAGATGCAAATTTGAACTGAAATTCGGTATTAGGATCACAGGATATCGAGGAGGTATACGGAGAAATATCCGGAGTAATAGATAGGCAACCAGTAAAACACCAGCAATGTATGATGTGTTGCCTGGAAGTATTCCGCTACTCCGAATTTCTCGATATTTCTATGCATTAGATGCAAATTTGAACTGAAATTCGGTATTAGGATCACAGGATATCGAGGAGGTATACGGAGAAATATCCGGAGTAATAGATAGGCAACCAGTAAAACACCAGCAATGTATGATGTGTTGCCTGGAAATATTCCGCTACTCCGAATTTCTCGATCTTTCTATGCATCAAATGCAAATTCGACCTGAAATTCGGTATTAGGAACATAGGAGTTCGAGGAGGTATCCGGAGTAGCCGAAATTTTCCCCGCTAGGCAACACACCATACATTTTCGTGTTTTATGGGTCGCCTGTTCCAATTTTCCTACTCCAGATATCTGACCGTATACCTCCTCGATATCCTATGTTCCTAATACCGAATTTATGTTCAAATTTGCATTGAATGCATAGAATGATCGAGAAATTCGGAGTAGCGGAATATTTCCAGGCAACACACCATACATTGCTGGTGTTCTACTGGTTGCCTATCTATTACTCCGGATATTTCTCCGTATACCTCCTCGATATCCTATGATCCTAATACCGAATTTATGTTCAAATTTGCATTGAATGCATAGAATGATCGAGAAATTCGGAGTAGCGGAATATTTCCAGGCAACACACCATACATTGCTGGTGTTCTACTGGTTGCCTATCTATTACTCCGGATATCGGACCATATACCTCCTCGATATCCTATGATCCTAATACCGAATTCAGTTCAAATTTGCATTGAATGAGAAAGATCGAATTATTCGGATTAGCGGAATATTTCCAAGCAACACACCATACATTGTTGGTATTTTACTGGTTGCCTATCTATTACTCCGGATATTTCTCCGTATACCTCCTCGATATCCTATGTCCCTAATACAAAATTCAGTTTGAATTTTCATTAAATGAATAGAATGATCGAGGTATTTGGAGAAGCGGAATATTTTCGATGATTTTTCATGGAATAATTCGATTTTAAAGTCATATTATCAAAATTGAATTTTGCGATGAAAAATCAGTGCTGCTATCTAGCGGTTGAAAATCGAAGCTTCTTGGCCTGGAAAAATAAGGCAAGGTCACTACCTGATTTTTCAAAAAGCTTCGAGCTTCTACCGCCAGAAGGCAGCACTGCTCCGGGAAATTTCAGGCTAGGGGGCAGCGCATGTATGTTGGAAACCGACGCTGCCCTATAGCGACAAAGGGAGTTTTTAGGATTGAACCAGAATTTATTTTTTTTCAAAAGTCAATAATACAAATACTCAATATTATATAACTTTATTTGGACCTTTCAACAAGAAAAAAACGAAATCATTCTGAACAGAAATAAATATATATATAGTTCATAAAGCAGACTTCACTTCAAATTCTGGAGAACTAGGTGGTAACAAAACTTATCCAGTTGTCGATGAGACTTTTTCATTGAGGCCGAAGGTATGAAGAGTAGTTCACCATCTTCCTGAAACAACGAATTGTTCGATTGAGACTAATCATGCACAATTTCAGGAATACAGCAAAATTTTCAATCATGTGGATAAATCTAAAATTATGAGAAAATATTTCGTAGAAATTACAACACGTTACATCACCCGAGAATATTCAATTGCGCAATTTTCCAACTCAGGAATTTAAAACTTTCGGTCTGTAACCTTGAAGAATCGGAAGTTCGAGATTTGATCTATTTTGAGAGACAGAAAAAAGACATTTTTCGCTCAGATTCTTGTTGAAACCTGACCCGTCTTCGTCAATAAAGTTATTATTTCCGTCAAAAAAAAACTCATTGTTAGTATTGTTGAAGTTATCTTCATTTAAAATATAATAGTCTTCATTTTCATAATATCGATCTTCGACGTCACTGTTAGTAGAAATGTGGAGTAAAAGAGTCGGCGATAATTTCGAAACTACTTATTGAATTTAAATGAAATTTCGCACATAGATGAAGAATAATATATTCAAACTACGAGAGAAATTTTGTGCAGATCGCATTATCAAGACCATAGATACAAATTGTTAATTTTGAAGAAAATTTTGAAATATTTATTCTCATCTTGAGGAGTTTAGACGAGTCGAAGGTTCGTAACCAAATCAACTTACATATTTGGAAATTTTTTCGTCTGAATTTCGAATGACATTTACTTTTATAATTTTCCATGTGGGGCGAGCATATTGCATTCTTGCAGGGAGTACTTCTGAGAGGAATTCTAGTTGTGTATTGATTGGAAGCGGTTTTTCATTAAGTAAACATTTCTGAATGGCTTCCCTGAACTCTTTGTACACTCCAGAAAATTTGTGTACCTCTCTCCAGGATCTGAAATAAAATATCAAGATAATATTTTTGATGATTGAAAATGAAAATTGTTTTCCTTACGAACCGATGAAGAGAGGCAGATCTAAGTTGAGATCGGTTGTTGGAATCCCAGAAAATCCATAAAAAACGCTGGAATTATCAAACTTCCTTTCCTCGAAATGCGTACATTATGCCACTTTCTGCTTTCAGAATAAAGTGTAGTATCTCTTGTCCTACAAAAAATATAATATCATTGTCGTCCAAAAGACGGTGGAAATTATCAACTATCAATATTTGGAGAAAGTCACAAAGTTCTAATAAATTATCAGTGTAAATTACGTTAAATTGACGATACCGCTACCTAAATTGAATCGGAATTCCAACTCATCTCTCACCAGATTCAAGGATATGAAATCTCCCTGTCCATTTCGATTTTGACCACTGTAGAGTAGAACAGAAAATTGACCACCATGCTAAAACTTTTCTTCATGTCCAACAGAAGTGAATATTTTATGTAACTGGAGCCACTAAATTCTGGAGTTACAACTTTTCTGATATCTGAGGATCAAAGATTAACAGTTTTATACAGGGTGGTTTCAACGTTAATGAAAATTGACATTCCGAATATGCCTCAAATATTACAACCTCAAGTGCACAATATTAGTTGTGCAATTAAAATAATCAATTAAGACTGATAATGCATGGGGCCCTCTAGTATCATTTGATACTTGCATATGAACCAATGTAAAAGTAGCATTGACTATGACTATGGACATCAAACGTAAATAAAAACTTACGAGGTATAATTGTGATTCATTTCGATAGATATTTGACCATTATATTGAAGATAACGATGATCATTTCAATTTAAAGTAAAAATTTGTTAATGTTAAAAAGGACTCTGGGAATAGAAATGAGTGAACATATTCACGAATTATAGTAGGTTAGTGATAATTTGCTATCGATTCCTTTCAGAATCCAACCACTCCATAAAATATATCCTCTTTCATTGAATGAAAGTATGTAATAACAAAGAGTAACAACTAATCTTTGGTAATAATCTATGTATCAATTGTCCACAGAGGACTTGGAAGACATACAGAAATTGCTTTGATTATCGATATCAAACAACGATGATACATTGCAAATAAAACTTAAGGAAAATATGAAATCATACCTTAGTAACCCCGGTATTCTCAGCCTCAAATATCCAGATTCCCCTTCAAAATGTATAGTCCTTATTGCGTTGGCAAACAACAGCATTGTTTTGTGAAAGGAATCCTCAACCATGATGGCACAAATAAATCGAATTCGAATCTGAAAAATCGTATTATCATCAATATCGACAATATCACGTCATTTAAATACCCAAAAAAGAACAAGTTCAGTATTTAGCGCTAAAGTAGTTTTTTCTGTTGGAAAACAATTCACTCTGAAAATTTGCAATTATTTCGGTGAGAATCTGAGAAAGTGGGAACGGCCGGCCTGATTAAAGGTAAATTCGAGATTCGAGGACCATAGATAAAGGAATCTATTCCTTTATCTATGACCGACTTGTCCGACATAAATAAATAACTGTCAGCTGAAAATAGCGACGGTGGCGGAGCTTGTGTCTTTATCCAGAACTCGAAATGTGTCCTTAGGTGGGGGTAGGGAAGTGTCCCATCTATATATTCCTTTATCTATGCTTCTGTGAAGGTCCGAAATTTTTATATCTGTCAGTTTCTGTTAAGGTTATTGGCTGACGTCTATGGTGAAATCTTCTTCTATCCTTCAGAATGCCCTAGGCCCGATTAGTGCCCGTTTTGATTCTACTAATCTCCACTGATTAGTGAACCGAGATTAGTCGGTTCTCGTAAAGCCCTCATGGAAATAATCAACATCGAAAACTGACTATAATAATTCTTCTCAGCAAATTTGTTAACTTAGTTCAACAAAAGAGTAACAACACATATTATTCTTTGGTTCAACTTTCTGAAGGACGTTTGGCAATGGGGAAAAATCACGAACCGCGAGATGGCGCTGAAAATTACAAAATGTCGGGCCGAGGAGTGATCAAAATATTCTGTCATTTCTGTTTTTCATAAGAAGTGAATCAAGTATTTTTTATAAGATTTCGGAATTATGCCTGTTAAAGTCGAGATAACCACTTCGGACATTTTTGATTATGTGGGTGAACGTGATAGCAAATGACCATTATATAATAGAAAATTATTGAATCATTTTTCAGGAAGTGCTTCTTGCAAAGTAACATATTCTTTGTGATACGTTTCCCAATCATCAAGATTGTCTGCCATTTTTTAACTACCTTGGGATTCAACGGGAATTTATGCAAAGAAATTTCAGAAGAACTATGTGACGAGCATTGAGGAACAGAGCGCATTCTTCGTGATTTTATTCCCACATTAGCTCTTACAATCGGCTGCATTTTCAGCTCGTTTACAGTTTATTTGAAACAATTGTTCATAAATCACTTTCGATACATAAATGACCTAAAATCATACAAATATTTCACATTTTCCCCATATAAACACACACACACGTTGGTTTGTTGTTCATCACTCAGGTAGTTCAAACGATTATAAGTATATGTCGCCCACTCCGTGATTTTTCCCTATAAGTAAAATTTCAACTCGAGTTTGACTAGTGGTTGGGATAAAAAACCGATAATTGAAAACATCACGAAATTTATTGTACATCTAATTTATACATATGAAAATCCTTAAAAATCTGTAAACGAAATAAAACATCAATTTTCTTCACGTCTGCTTCCTTTTCCTTAAAGTTCTAACTCCATCAGTGGCATCATTCGCTGGTGTTTGCGAAAAATCCACATCATCCTTGAACGATACTATTTTTTTGCTATTTTTCTTCACTGGAGTATCCCATTCCTCCTCGTTATATTTCTTATTTTTACCTTTATTTGCTCGTGTAGTTCTCGTTGGTTTTTCTTCTTCTTCATTTAGATCGCCTTTTTTTGTTCTTCTAGTATTTTTCTTGATTGGGGATTCTTTAGTTTCATCTTCCTCCTCTTTATTTTGAATTTTTTGTTTTGCGTCTGTATTCTTTTTAATTGTTCTTTTGGAGCTTCTCTTGATTGGTGATTCCTTGTCATTTTCCTCTTCGTTAATTTTCTCATCTGCACTTTTACCTGCTCGTGTAGTTTTTGTATCCCCTTTTTTTGTTCTCCTTGTGCTTCTCTTGACTGGTGATTTTTCGAATACTTGCTCCTCCATATATTTTTCATTTTTACTGTTATCTGCTTTTGTAGTTCTTGATGGATCTTTCTGCTCAGTATTCGTATCTTCTTTTTTTGTTTTTCTTGTGGTTCTCTTGATTGGTGTTTTTTTGTCATCTTGCTCCTCGACACTTCTTCCATTTTTACTGCTATCTGCTTTTGTAGTTCTTGATGGATCTTTCTGCTCAGTATTCGTATCTTCTTTTTTTGTTTTTCTTGTGGTTCTCTTGATTGGTGTTTTTTTGTCATCTTGCTCCTCGACACTTCTTCCATTTTTACTGCTATCTGCTTTTGTAGTTCTTGATGGATCTTTCTGCTCAGTATTCGTATCTTCTTTTTTTGTTTTTCTTGTGGTTCTCTTGATTGGTGTTTTTTTGTCATCTTGCTCCTCGACACTTCTTCCATTTTTACTGCTATCTGCTTTTGTAGTTCTTGATGGATCTTCCTGCTCAGCATTTGTATCCATTTTTTTCGCTGTCCTACTTCTGGTGTTAATAAGGCTTCGCTTGGTACTTTCAGCTTCTTTTTTACTCCGTTTTGTTGGCTGCCCCTTGGTCCTTTTTTCATTTTCACTGGTAGTTCTTGGTTGATCTTCCTGCTCAGCATTTGTATCCATTTTTTTCGCTGTCCTACTTCTGGTGTTAATAAGGCTTCGCTTGGTAGTTTCAGTTTCTTTTTTACTCCGTTTTGTTGGCTGCTTTTCTTGCGATTCGTTGAATAAGTTATCAATTCCGGATAAGTCGTGGCTCTCATCAGCAGGTTTGTTCTTCGGTGTTCTCAATAATTGTCTGACGCCTCTAACATCCAATAGGTTATTTTTGGGTTCTTTCTGTTCCTTCGGGGTCTTGAACATTTGCTTCACGCCTGAAATTAAATATAAGATTTATTGTTTTAAGTGTGATGAATAAAATAAGGGCATACTGTTATCCTATTACTAGGGTAATAGTATTTTCATTGATTCTGTTCTGAATGAATATAACTATTATTATTACCTTTAACTTCAGTGAGGTCATTTTTAGGTGTCTTCTGTTGTTTTGGAGAGGACATCAATTTCTTCACTCCAGCAACCTGAGTCAAATCGTTCTTTGGTGAATTCTGCGTTTTGGGTGTAGACAGAAGTTTTCTTATGCCCGCAACATTTGTAAGGTCATTCTTTGGTAATTTCTGGATTTTAGGAGTTTTTATCAACTGCTTCACACCTCTTACGTCAGTAAGATCATTCTTAGGAGATTTTTGAACCTTAGGACTTTCAAGCAATTTTTTAACACCTCCATGAGTGCCCATAATTCTTTTCGCACCAACAGGAGTTTCCGACATTCCTGCCACTTTCTTAGCCTTGGGTGTTTTAAAGAGCACTTCTAGATCTTTCGATTCCGTTCCATCCAAGCCGATATCCTCTGAATTGCCGAACGATGCATTTTTGGAGACGACAAGCGATAGACTCCTCGAACTGACCCTGGAATGACTGCTTTTACTTGCCGAGTAACTTTTAGGCGTTTCCAGGGCGTTTCTCAGTTTCGAATTTCCAGCTTCCGCTGTATCTTCGATGGTCTGCACCGATGCATCCTTCCTGAATTCAAATAGCTTGTTTGTTGAACCGTTGTATTCGGGTATGGAAGCATTCAATTTGGAGCCGAATAGTATGTCAGTTGAATTTCCCGACAGTTCCTTCCTCGATCTTTTCAGTTCTGAGACCTTCGGTACAATCGGAGAGATATTGAGAGACATTCCGGTATTGTTCCTAGAGGAAACCCTCGGCGAGTTATTGCTTCGATTCAAAATTTTGCCCCTACTTTTAACTATGGGAGTCGATGCAATCTTTCCAACTTTCAAATCTTGCATGGAATTTTCCAGAGATTCTTCGGAAGAACTAACGACCAGATTTCCTAGGTTATTCCCTGAAGAAAATCGCGTGGATATCTTGCTTTTCGATGGCGTTTCAGTCACATGAATGGACTCTGAGTCACCGGACATGTTCATATTTGTGATTTTGATCTTCTATATCCTGGAAGAATAAATAATCAACATTAGATATCTAGTTAGTTATATTATATATGTTTTGTTTTACATTTTTAAAAGCAAAATTTCTATTTAGATACCAAAGGGTATATAAAAAAACAAGCTTTTTGACTTCAGGAAGGATGGATCGGTGCAGACCATTGAAGTTACAGCGAAAGCTGGAAATTTGAAACTGAGAAATGCCCTGGAAACGCCTAAAAGTTACTCAACAAGTAAAACAAATAATTCCAGGACTAGTTCGAGGAATCTATCGCTTGTCGTCTCCAAAAATGCATCATTCGGCAATTCAGAGGATATCGGCTTGGATGGAACTGAATCGAAAGATCAAGAAGTGCTCTTTAAAACACCCAAGGCTAAGAAAGTGACAGGAATGTCGGAAACTCCTGTTGGCGTGAAAAGAATTATGGGCACTCCTAAAGTCCAAAATTCACCTAAGAACGACCTTACCGATATTGAAGGTGTAAAGAATTTACTGAAAACGCCTAGGGTATATAAATCACCGAAGAATGACCTTTCCGATGTCGGGGGTATAAAGAAATTGCTGAACACCCCTAGGGTTTATAAATCTCCGAAGAATGACCTTTCCGATGTCGGTGGTGTCAAGAATTTGCTCAAAACCCCGAGGATACATAAATCCCCAAAGAATGATCTCACGAGTATTGGAGGTGTTAAAAAATTGCTTAAAAGTCCTAAGGTTCAAAAATTTCCGAAGAATGATCTTACTGACGTAAGAGGTGTGAAGAAGTTGATAAAAACTCCTAAAATCCAGAAATTACCAAAGAATGACCTTACAAATGTTGCGGGGATAAGAAAACTTATGTCTACACCCAAAACGCAGAATTCACCAAAGAACGATTTGACTCAGGTTGCCGGAGTGAAGAAATTGATGTCCTCTCCAAAACAACAGAGGACACCTAAAAATGACCTCACTGAAGTTAAAGGTAATAATAATAGTTATATTCATTAAGAACAGAATCAATGAAAATACTATTACCCTGGTAATAGGATAACAGTATGCCTCCATTTCATTTATCACCCTTAAAATAATAAATCTTATATTTAATTTCAGGCGTGAAGAAAATGTTCAAGACGTCAGACAATTATTGAGAACACCGAAGAACAAACCTGCTGATGAGAGCCACGACTTATCCGGAATTGATATCTTATTCAACAAATCGCAAGAAAGTAATTTCGATAAGCTCTTCAATAAAAAAGCACTGCCGTGAAGGCAGGAGCTTTTGAGCGCTCGTACATGCACCTTGTAGGTAGATTCGCATTTTCCAGTTTTAGAAACCAATTGAAGGAATTTTTGACAGCTGTCAAAAAAATTCTGAAACTTAGGCGAAACTCCAGACTTCATGTCGCTGCTTCAGCTGATCAATTTTGTTTCGATAATTCGCTAGAATTTTCTACGATATCTATGGTCTTGGTGATGCGGTCTGGACAAAATTTTGCACGTACTTTGAATACATTATTCCTCAGCTAGATGCATAATTTCATTCCAATCCGATCAGTAGTTCCGAAACTATCTGGAAAAAAATATTTTGAACGGCCATATTTACGGAACCCCTAGTCTCATTTTGCTTATTGATGAACGTGACCGCGATATTCGCGATCCAAACCCACCCTGAAAATTTCAAGTTCCTAGGCCTTTCCGTTCAAAAGTTACAATTTTCTATGGTTTCTATGGTTCTGGTCATGCGATCTGGACAAACTATTGCTTCAATATATCATTCTCGATTAAAATACAAAATTTCATCTCGATCGAATCCGAAGTTTCGAATTTATCGAGAAAACAAAATTTCAAACGACCGTATTTACGGAACCCCTTGTATAATGTTGCTCATAGATGAACGTGATCACGACATTCGAGATCCACACCTATCCTGAAAATTTCAAGTCCCTAGGCATTTCCGTTCAAAAGTTACAATTTTCTATGGTTTCTATGGTTCTGGTCATGCGATCTGGACAAAATTTCGCATGTAGCTGAAACACCTCATTTTCCATCTGAGTGCAGAATTTCATCTCGATCGAATCTGTAGTTTTCAAGTAATCAGGGAAACAAAACTTTGAACGGCCATATTTATGGAACCCCTGGTGGAATTTGGCCCATTAACGAACTTAACCGAGGCATTCGGGATCTGAACCTACACTGAAAATTTCAAGTCTCTAGGTTGATCCGTTCGAGAGTTATCGTGCTGACGGACGGACGGACAGACTCGAATTTTCCGACGGATTCGTCATCAGTGAGTCGAACATAGTCGATTGAGACCATTTTCGGCTCAAAATTCGAAAAATACAGACATCGTGACGAAATGATATAGCCCTCGTGTAAGTAGTACGAGCGCTCAAAAAGATTCAATTGAAATGGCAATGAGTTCTAATTCTATGTGTATTTTAAATCGATTGAGGAATGAACGACAAAGAAATAGACTTGATACAATTATTTAATCTAACTTTTGTTTACAATGAAATCATAAATTTTTGTTCGTTGGTTGACGTGTTGAAATCGTTCTTTCTAAGTATAATTTTTCCTTAGTCCATCAGGCAAATATAAAGTTGGTGTTCTTCCATGAGAGTTCTCATATTCATATGAAGAATAATTTGGTGTTATCTTATGATTATCAGCATATACCACATTTGTATAAACCGTATACCGTTTATTGATAACTGAATTCCGAAATGAGAGAATTTTGGCCAACTCTTGTCGGATAAAAAGTCAGATCAGATCGAAAACAAGCATAAGATGAATTGCCTGTCATCCATTCCATTCCCAAAGATTGCATTTCAAGGAACAAAACAAGTATCTTTCGAGGGCTACACAGGACTGTACTGGGGTTCCATTATATGTCCATTTCTGTTTCTTACACTTCATTGGGGATGAATTCATGATAAACTTCCTTGCGGTATAAATTAAAAATACTTTCATATGCGCCAGTTCAACTTAATCAACAGTAACTTGTATCTGGCGAATTTGACATAAGATCTACTGGGTGACAGTAATGTCGAAAATATTACGCCCATAACCTTAATTTTCGACTGTTTTGATTAGTTATTTGATACTGTTTTCCTTCCCAAAGTGAAGATGAATAGGAAATCTTCTGTTCCAATGACAGGCGAAAGAAGAACCGTAAGTGAAGGGGGAAGAACTGCCTCAACTGCGAATTGAAGACCTCTATTGGATAAAGAGAAGAGAGAATTATAGTCGCTGATGAATAAATCACGGAGAACTCGTATAAAATTTAATTTCGGTAAATATTGAGTTTTCTGCGAAGAAAAGAGCAATTTCCAAGTATTCACATCGATTTCAGTGTTTCAAGGATAAAAAAAACAATCAACCTACATAAAAGGATCAACTGTCAATCAAAAAAAGATTTCATCAACCAAATGAAGGAAATGCTTCCTTCCTTTCGATCTCGCATACGGTTCTGATATCGGGTCAAAACAGCGGTTGAACCGTTCCTCCTCTCCATGCGAAACATCCAGTTTCAGTGCTTCTTGGTAGATAAACCGTTGCCGTAAAAAGTTCAAGAGGACATGCTAGGACATTGGCTTTCCAAAATATAAATAAACTAGATAACATTTTCATTGAATGAAAACTAACAGGACAATTCGAATGTATGCTAATCAACAAGTAGCAGTTTCGTGAATAAATCAGCGACACACCTCTAACAAATCAATTGGAATAGGATGATTTAATTAACATTTTTTTTTTTGGTTTGATATGTTCAGTAGAAAAAAATCAGAACAGGTGAGGAAGTGAAAGTTAAAGATGTTTTTTTCGAATATAAACAAGGGTATCAATACGGGAGGGGGTTACTGCCTCCCTCAAGGCTGCCAAAATTCATAATAACGGAATAAATCTTATCATATTGCTATTATCATTATTTTTTTTTGTATTAATTTGTGTGTATCTAACCAAAAATATTTTTTTTTAACACCCACCACGAAAAAAGTTATCGACGCCTATAGAGGGAAAGGTGAAATGTGGTATATAATTTCAAATTTTCGATCTGGAAAATTTCGAGGAAAAAATTCCAGAAAACCATCGGCTTCCAGAGAACTGAACAAAAGGGATGTTTTCTTGCAGCTTCAAAGATAAATGCTGCCCAAGGAAGAAGAAAAAAATATTATACTGGACGATTTTTATTTTCAAGTTATCTGGGAAATTTCAGAAAACCATAGGCTTCCAGAGAACTGAACAGAAGGGATATTTTCTTACAGCTTCAGAGACGAATGCTGCCAACGAAGAAGAACAAAACATTGAAACTGGACGATTTTTATCCTCAAGTGTCTGCAATGTATTCATAAAAAAAGTTATGCTATATTGTTGACATAGTTTTTTTTTCAAATTTGTACAGGGGCGTTAATGGGGAGAAATTTACGGGGGTAACTACCCTTCCAAAAGTTACCAAAATTCACAATTACAGAATAATATTTCCCATTATTATTTGTATTTCCTTTTGTTGGAGGAATTTATAGGGGAACTTACTCTTCCAAGACTGCAAATATTCACAATTACAGAAAAAATATTACTCATTATCATTTGTATTTCTTTTTGTAGAAATATTTGGTGTGTTTTCAAACAAAAAATTTTTTCATTGACTTCCACAAAGAAAAATGTCATCGACGCTTATGAATGGAAATAGGCGTCGTGTGGTATCGAATGTCAAATTTGTGATGTGGACAAATTTTCAGAAAACTATGGGCTTCCGGAGAACTGAACAGGAGGGGTGTTTTCTTGCAGCTTCAGAGATAAACGCTGGCCAAAGAAAAAGAAGAAAATATTAAAACTGAACGATTTTGATTCTCGAGTATCCACAATGTATTTATGGAAAAGGTTTTATCTGTTAACATAGTTTTTTTCAAATATGTACAAGAGCGTCAATGAGGAAAAGTTTATGGGGTAACTACCTCTCCCAAAGCTACCAAAATTCACAGTAACAGAATAATATTTCTCATTATTATTTGTATTTTATTTTGTTGGAGGAATTAATGGAGGAAACTTACCCTCACAAGGCTACAAAAATTCACAATTACAGAAAAATATTTCTCATTATTATTTGTATTTCATTTTGTTGTAATAATTTTTGTATATTCGACAAGTTTTTTTTGTTAACCCCACCATGAAAGAAATTCATAGTAATATGGTATCTTATTCCAAATTTTAAATCTGGAAAATTTCGAGAAAAAATTAAACAATACCATGGGCTTCCAGATAACTTAACAGGAGGGGTGTTTTCTTGCAGCTTCAGAGATAAATGCTGCCAAGAATGAAGAAAAGAAAATTGAAATTGGATGATTTTTGTTCTCGAGGTTCTGCAATGTACCTATGAAAAATAGTATACTGTTAAACATGGTTTTTTTTCAAATATGTACAAGGGCGTCAATGAGGAGGGATAACTCTCCCGAAGCTGCCAAAATTCACAATTACAGAATAACATCCCATTATTATTTGTACTTTTTGTTGTTGAAATAATTATTGTGAGTTTAACCAAAAATATTTTTTGATTGGTCCCCACCAAGAAAAAAAGTTATTGACGCCTATGAAATGAAATAGGCGTCATGTGATATCTAATATCAAATTTGTGATGTGGAAAATTCTGTGAAAGAAAAATTTTTCTGCAACTTCACCAAGAACGAAAAAAACCGCTTACTTTCACCTATGATTCCGAAGTACGGAACCCCCAATGTTTCAGTCCGACGAATTTTCCGAATAATTTCAGCCACACACACGCAATTTTCTCGAAAATCGTTTTCTGAGAATCTGCGGACCATTTTCAGGGACATGCTATAGAGATGAAAACGGCTTCAGGTTTACCGGCATCGAGAATAGCGGTTCTTCGGTATAAAAGCAGATAAACATAGGGTCTTCGCGTCAATACCAATTCCATCGTCAGCAATGAAGTGACGAAGTGTTCGTTAGGTCTTCTAGCAACGCTGCTTGCAGTATGTTCAGCGCAAGTGCCAAGCTTCGGATGGTGTCCAGATTACGTGCCCATGTCGGATTTCGACATGGAAAGATTCTTGGGTAGATGGTATGAATCTGAGAGGTACTTTCAAGTTTCCGAACTGGGGACCAGATGTGTCGTTTCGGATTATGCCAAATCTGCGAACGGGAAAATCTTCGTGTCCAACGAAGTAACCAGTAGAATGTGAGTACCTTCCACAATAGAAAGAGATTTTTATGTATTTTTTCGAAACCTAATTTTTCTCGTTTTCATGAAAACACAATTGTTATATTGTTGCCTATTGGTGAAAATATTCGTTAATTATAGAACTGGGGTGAAGAGAATCCTCAGTGGAGATCTGGAATTGGTTGGAAGAGCTGGCGAAGGAAAAATCAAGGTTCGATACCAAACCTCCCCAATAAGTTCCACAACTACCATCAGTGTCCTCGACACAGACTACGACAATTATTCGGTTTTATGGAGTTGTAGCAGTTATGGACCAATATATACACGTAAGTTCCTAAATAACCACACCCAATGAAATTTTTTTCTTTCGGTTGTTTATTCCTCCCTGCCAATATTTTCTCTTAAACCAGTTTATCATATCGAATTAAGACAAAAAATCGTATCTATATTTTCAGAAAACGCATGGGTGATGACCAGGGAACGTTTGCCACCTGGTACCATCATGCAGAAAGCCTATGGAGTCTTGGATCGTTACAAGATCAGCAGAACATTCTTCCAGAGGACTGAACAGGAGGGCTGTTCTCTTGCAGCTTCAGAAATCAATTCCGCTCAAGGATTGGTTAGTGAGGCGAGCCAGTCGGTCGAAACAGGCACAGGGAAAATGGCTGGTCCAATTCTGGAAGACAGGATTGATGAAATCGAGAAAATTCCAAACAAAGAAACCCCCTCAGTCCAACTAGAGGAGGAATCTGAGAAAAAACCGTTGGAAGTTGCTGAACACATTATGAAGAAAGCTGAATCCGAGACGTCTGGGAAAAAGGAGCAAAAACTGAAAGACCAAAGCAAATCCAAAACGAAGCTCTGATTGGCCAATGTTCAATGAGGAACTGAATTGCAAGATATATCTAGACTGCAATCAACTGTAATTTATTTCTTAATTTATTTATGATAAATCAATTCAAATACACTTCGTTCGATGTTTTACGAATACCTGTTTTGCCAATTATTCGCCTCTAATTGTGGCGTACCATCAAATTTGCCCTTGTAATATCGTACATTCGCGAGACTTTGACATCCACAAAAACACTCAACAATTCGATTAATCGTAGTAAGAGTCGGTTAAATCTAACGAAGAAACATCGAATCAGTTCTGAAGTGACCAGAATTAGTGATTATGTCAGTGATTTTCTTACTTATATTTTTTTCTGCTGTCCAAGCACAAGTACCTTTTTTGGGACTATGTCCCAATGTAACGAGCATGGAAGGTTTTCGAGTTGATAGAGTGAGTACGCAAAAAATTTCAACTGAGAAGGAATAATTTGTGTTGTAGTCTAACAACAAATTGTGATCCGAAAAAAAATTTATCACCTTATTAGTGCCGAATACACTCCTGCACAAGTCTCAGGCAAGATCCGTGGAAAAAACATTTTTTCTGGAAATTTCTTCAACCTCTGAATTGTCTTCTGTGAAGTGAATCTGTTTTGCAGATCATTTGGGGTCGTAGATTTCAAAGATGATATCATTTTACTTATTCATTATAAATTTGGACACCACTTGCGTCATCTATACTTGAAATATTGAAGTTTCCTTGCGGCTACTCCAAAAAATTACGGTAAACTGTATTGGTTGTGCATATTCTCGAGCGTTTCGGTGTAGATGGCGCAGATGACCATAAAAGCACGGACAGATTTGTGAAATATGCTTAATTGAGATCCGCCAGGAAAAAACTGATGGCATATTCGGATTCAGGATAGTCGATTTCCTATAAGTAGTGATTTTCGGGAAGATCCGCTGAAGAAGAACATTTTTTTCGAATATTCGTTCAAGGTTCTAACCATCGAAGTTTTTTCGAGAAAACACCCTGTTTTTCGGCTAATATGGGGTCGTAGATTCCTAACGTTCTGTTCTGGCAGTTTTGAGTCGAAAATGGTCTGAATTTACTACTCTACGTCGGAAAATTCCGTGAATATGGCCGTTCAAAGTTTTGTTCTTCTGATTACTTGGAAACTACAGATTTGATCGATATGAATTTTTGCAGTCAAATGGGGAATGAGGTGTTCAAGCTACATGTGAAATTTTGTCCAGATCGCATGACCAGAACCATAGAAACCATAGAAAATTGTAACTTTTGAACGGAAACGCCTAGGGACTTGAAATTTTCAGGTTAGGTGTGGATCTCGAATGTCGTGATCACGTTCATCATTGAGCAAAATTATACAAGGGGTTCCGTAAATATGGTCGTTTGAAATTTAGTTTTCTTGATCATTTCAAAACTAAAGATTCGATCGTGATGAAATTTTGTATACTAATGGAGAATGATATATTCAAGCTACATTTCTCCAGATCGCATAACCTGAACCATAGAAACCATAGAAAATCATAACTTTTGAACGAAAAGGCCTAGGGACTAGAAATTTTCAGGATAGGCGTGGATCTGAAATGTCGCGTTCACGTTTATCAATGAGCAGAATTATACTAGGGGTTCCGTAAATACGGTCGTTTGAAATTTTGTTTTCTCGATCATTTCGAAACTACGGATTCGATCGAGATAAATTTTGTATTTGGACCGAGAATGATAAATTGAAGCACCATTTTGTCCAGATCGCATGACCAGAACCATAGAAACCATAGAAAATTATAACTTCCGAAGGGAAAGGGCTAGGAACTTGAAATTTTCAGGGCAGATTTGGATCGCGAATGTCGCGGTCACGTTGATTAATGAGCAAAATTAGACTAGGGGTTCCGTAAATATGGCCGTTCAAAATATTTTTTTGTGATAATTTCGAAACTACTGATTGGAGTGGAATGAAATTTTACAGCTAGCTGAAGAATAATGTATTCAAACTACTAGCGAAATTTTGTCCAGATCGCATTACCAAGACCATAGATACCGTAAAAAATTCTAGCGAATTATCGAAAAAAAAATTGATCAGCTGAAGCACTGACATGAAGTCTGGAGTTTCGCCTAAGTTTCAGAATTTTTTTGACAGCTGTCGAAAATTCCTTCAATTGATTTCTAAAACTGGAAAATGCGAATCTACCTACAAGATGGATGTACGGGCGCTCAAAAGCTCCTGAGTTCACGGCAGTGCTTTTCGTAATTTTTTTAACTCAGAATGTTAAATTTCTGTTGGTTTTCAATAATGACACAGGTTCGTGTTGCAGTACTTGGGGAAATGGTACGAAGCTGAACGCTATTTTGCTGTATTCGAATTCGCAGGTAAATGTGTAACAGCGGAGTATTCCCAAAATAGCGATGGAAGTGTGGCAGTGTATAATAAACAATCGAGTTCCATGTAAGTTGAGACTATCCCTCAGGCCTATCGGAATATAAATAATGTGAAATTTCAGAACAGGAACACGATCTGCCATCATGGGAATGGCTAATGTTGTCGGCAGACCAGATGAGGGCAAACTAAGTGTCAGATTTCCTTCACTACCAGGTTGAATAAAATCCTAACATGTTTCTGAGATTTTTCGTAGGAATGTTTCAACCTCATTCATATACAAATAAGCTTTAGTATAACATCTATAGGTTTTTTTTTGTCAAATATTCACTAAAAATTTTTTATAAAAAGCACTGTCGTGAAGTTAGGAGCTTTTGAGCGCTCGTTCATCCACGTTGTAGGTAGAATCGGATTTTCCAGTTTCAGAAACAAATTGAAAAAAAGTCAACAAAAATTTAAGTCCCTAAGCCTTTCCGTTCGAAAGTTATAATTTTCTATGGTTCCTATGGTTCTGGTCATGCGATCTGGACAAAATTTTAAATGTAGCTTGAACACCTCATTATCCATTTGAGTGCAAAATTTCATCTCGATCGAATCTGTATAGTTTCGAAGTAATCAGAAGAAAAATGGAATTCTGCTCATTAACGAACTTAACCGTAGAACGAGCGCTCAAAAATTCGGAGAAACTATAGATCTTTCTTAATACAGAAATTTATGATTGCCCTCTTCACATCTATAAGTCATTATCCTATTGTTGTAAATCTAACTATTCCATTTGCATTTTAGTTCAATTCGACGCTCCTTATTGGATTCTGGATACAGATTATGATAACTATGCCGTGATTTGGTCCTGTGTGAATTTTGGTATACTCAATACAAGTGAGACTACCCATATTATTAGGAAATTTATTTGAGCTATTTCCATCGTCCTTACTCAGATTACTCAGCTTGTTTTCGGCAGATTCTTTTTATTTCAATATTAATTAATTTGATGTACGTTATCGTTTGGGCCTTCAAAGTTCAATGATTTATTTCCACCCTTGTTAGAAGGGCTGTCCTGAAAACCGAAACATTGGAACAAATAGCTGATGGAAATCACTCAAATAACTTTTTTCCTTAAACAGACCATGGTCGATAACATCGAGCGAACATAACTGATGTTGATGATGTTCATCTTTCTTGCAGGAAACGCATGGATCCTAACAAGAGCTAGAACACCAAATCCAGAGGTTATGAATAAAGCGTATAGCATCTTGGACAAAATGCGCATAGACAGAAGTTTGTTCATGAAAACTGAACAACAAAATTGTTCAGATCATACATAATTGTCAATTATGACATTCTAATTTTTTTTTGATTTTTGAATTTATACAGTTTTTTTGCTGGAGAAAATAAAAGGTACATACTCTTATGATTATTATTTTTGGGCGTTCGTTCTTCTTACACGAGGGCTATATCATTTCGTCACGATGTCTGTATTTTTCGAATTTTGAGCCGAAAATGGTCTCAATCGACAAGGTTCGACCCACTGATGACGAATCCGCGGAAAAATTCGAGTCTGTCCGTCCGACCGTAAACAAGATAACTCTCGAACAGAACAACCTAGAGACTTGAAATTTCCAGTGTGGGTTCAGTTCCCGAATGCCTCGGTTAAGTTCGTTAATGGGCCAAATTCCACCAGGGGTTCCGTAAATATGACCGTTCAAAGTTTTGTTCTCCTTATTACTTAGAAACTACAGGTTTGATCGAAATGAAAATTTGCACTCCAATGGGGAATGAGGTGTTCAAGCTACATGTGAAATTTTGTCCAGATCGCATGACCAGAACCATAGGAACCATAGAAAATTGTAACTTTTGAACGTTAACGCCTAGGGACTTGAAATTTTCAGGAGAAGTGTGGATCTTGAATGTCTTGATCACGTTTATCTATGAGCAAAATTATACCAGGGGTCCCGTAAATATGGTCGTTTGAAATTTAGTTTTCTTGATAATTTCAAAACTACAGATTCGATCGTGACGAAATTTTGTATACTAATGGAGAATAATATATTCAAGCTACATTTTGCCAGATCGCATGACCAGAACCATAGAAACCATAGAAAATCATAACTTTGTAATGGAAAGGCCTAGGGACTTGAAAATTTCAGGATAGGTGTGGATCTGAAATGTCATGTTCACGTTTACCAATGAGCAGAATTATACTAGGGGTTCCGTAAATACAGTAGTTTGAAATTTTATTTTCTCGATAATTTCGAAACTACGGATTCGTTCGGGATAAAATTTTGTCTTTTGATCGAGAATGATATATTAAAGCAACCGACCATGCCAGCGAAGTCCAGATCTCTCTTTTGCTCCAAGAAGGGATGTCGATGTACTCTTTGAATCATAAGAATATTCTGAGCATTCGTCGTGTTTCAATAGAAGATCATACGGCACCTTTTCTTCTTTTTCCGTACAAGTACACCAAAAATTTGAAAACTTTCTTACAAAAATGTAAACTGTCTCCTGAAGGTGTGTCCCACACTTTGACAACCCAAGAAGTCGTTGATATGGCCCTGCAAGTTATACACGGATTGAGTTACCTTCACAAAAAGCACTTGTTGCACAAGGACTTGGCCGCTAGAAACTCTGTGTAAGTAATCAATCAAGCTCCACAAAAGTTTAGGAAGTTCAGAAATTTCGAGTCTCTATGTTAGAAAACTTCAAATGATAATCGAGCAAATTCTGTTTAGGGTGGACGACAAGCTGAAGGTTCAAATCGCAGATAATGCCCTATCAAGGGACTTATTTCCATCGGACTACCATTGTTTAGGCGACAATGAAAACAGACCCGTCAAATGGTTGGCTATCGAAAGTTTGCTACACAAAACGTTCTCGACAAGTTCAGATATTTGGTCATTTGGAGTTTTGCTTTGGGAATTGACAACGTTAGCCCAGCAACCTTACATTGAAATTGATCCGTTTGAAATGTCGGCTTATTTGAAAGATGGATACCGACTTGCTCAGCCCATTAATTGTCCAGATGAACTGTAAGTATCTGGTCTGAACCCCAGTAACGATTGAAATTATTTTTATTCTTTATCGCGCTTCTGTGTTCATTGTCAGTATGACAAATATTATCAAATTTTTTTTATAAACTGCAAAAGATGGAATCATCGAATTATATTGAATGAATCAGAAAATGTTTATGCTCCTAAATGAAATAATTCTTGAGTTAATAAGGATTTTCTGAATTTATGTCGTACGTAGAGACAAATTCATAAGATCTGTTTTATAACAGTAATTTGTGTTCATAGAAGATAAATTATCCTAATAATTCCCTATGAACACAAATTATTGTTATGAAACAGATTTTATGGATTTGTCTCTCTAAGTATGACATAAATTCAGAAGATCCTTAATAACTCAGGAATTATTTAATTAAGGAGCATAAATTACTCTGAACAGTATCATTATTTTTCTTCGCAGAATCCAACGCAATCATAAAAAAATTACGAAAAGCACTGCCGTGAAGTCAGGAGCTTTTGAGCGCTCATACATCCACCTTGTAGGTAGATTCGCATTTTCCAGTTGAAGGAATTTTCGACAGCTGTCAAAAAAATTCTGAAACTTAGGCGAAACTCCAGACTTAATGTCAGTGCTTCAGCTGACCAATTTTTTTTTCGATAATTCGCTAGAATTTTCTACGGTATCTATGGTCTTGGTGATGCGATCTGGACAAAATTTCGCACGTAGTTTGAATACATTATTCCTCATCTAGGTGCAAAATTTCAAATTTTAAATCACTTAATAATATGTATCCTTGTCAAAACTGGTCGTACATGCCAAACTCTTTCTCATAATTTTTTTTTTTCAAGGTTTGCTGTAATGGCATACTGTTGGGCTATGAGTGCCGATGAAAGACCCACATTGAACCAGCTTCAAGTGTGCCTGGAAGAATTTTATACACAATTGACTAGATATGTTTGAACTTGATAGAATACGTAGGGAATGTTCCTTTTTCAGTGTGCCAAATTTTTTGTTTCCTATTTTGTGGAATTCTTCTCTGAATTTGTTATATGATAATTGAATCAGTAGAATAGAAATGTAAGAAGAGCTATTTCAAAGCACCAAGCAAGTTTTCACCATCGAAGGCGAGTGTATTTACTTTATTGCAATAATCTTTTTAGTTTTACTTCAATATTGAATGAGTTGAAAATCGAATAATCAGAAATATTTGATGTCGCATCTTAGATTATTCAGGATTTCTTTTTTTCAACAAGTTCTAAAATATATGTGGAAAACTATTTGAGTGCTTTGATGAAATCTACTGTTTCTGCTAACCATTTTAAAATGTCGATTAAACAGTAAAGTCTTTGTTCACGACATTATTGAAGAACAATTCTTCAATTTTTTCTCACTATAAATGGGGAGGAACGAATTTGTATTCATGGCAGGTTTTTTCCTGTAATAGCCGGAATTAAGGGCCTTTTTTCAATTATTTTGAATCGGTTCAATTGATAATTTGGAAGATGATGCTTGGAAGTATATAGGCCGGCTCAAAGAATACTTGACAAGGAAGTTTAAGGTGATATAATAAACTGCTTGGATAGCTTTACAGGGGATTCTCATCCCATTTGCAAGATGCAAACCTCCATGTCAAGTTTTTGTTGGGCCATCCTTCGTGAATAATATACACAATAGCATAGAATATTTGTATACAGGGTAAAATGAGTGTTGATTGATGTTTAAGAAATATTTGTAATAAGAAATGTTGATGAATTATTCATAGTATTCAATGTAGAGTTTAATAGACCACTGTCAATAATTGCTTTTCAGAAGAAACTTCCGTTCCAGACAAATTATGTTCTGTTTGGAAAGAACGTAAAAATAATTTTTTGAATTATAGTTTTTTATTTTCAATGAGTGAATTAACCTTATGTTCATAAATAGTATATTATTGGAGAGTTATAGTTGACTACTAATATCTTAATTATTTCAATACAAGGAAGTTGAATGATTTTTTATCATATCGTAATAATATTAGTTGATGTTAATCCTTTTGATTTCTAAAATCGAAATATTCATTGTGCAACAAATTTTATTTTTCAAGACTGACTTTAGCATCTTAATGTGTATTCCTCACCATGATCTCATTTTCTTCATGGCTTGTACGATTTTGAATAGATTTTTATTTTATATCATTTGAAGTTATAGAAGCGAATAAATATTGTATGTTCCCTATTGAATTAAAATATGCATGTTTGATGATTGTATTAATATTTTTATACCAAGAGATATTCAATAAAATGTTCACAAAATTTTATGCGAGGAAATTCTTACTGTAGATATCAGAAATTTCAGTTTCTGAATTTAATTAGAAATGAAAGTTTTTGACATTACACCAAAAATATGTTGGCTAAGCTTGTTATTCAATTGAATTATTCATGTAAATAATAGAAAAAAAAACTTGCATTGTTTTGGTTCTCGAATTCGATACCATAAGCGCCATCTATACTCATTTGCCTCAACATCACCTACAACAATGAAAGGAATACATTGAATTCACTTAGTTGTTCACATTGTTAATTGTGTTAGTTAAATGAATTTTTGTTGTGGTCTCGATTCTTTATCTTCAGAATTCTAGGACTAGAAAGATTAATGCTGAGAAGCTATAGTATTTTGTCCAAAATTGAAAGTTATGATTTTACAATATTCAAAAACATGTGTTATAAATTGAAGAACGAGGTAAAAAAAAAAATATTCAATAAAATACCATATTAGATATGAACTGAAAATTTTTGGCATTTTACCACACGATTTAGCATTCCCGAATTCGTAAATTATCCAATAATTCTATCTAATAAAATTTCCGTTCCTAATCGAGAAAATTCTCAAATTTTTGTCGAGATTCCAAAATTGAAGAAGAAAATAAATCAAGTAATTTACAAATCAGTTGATCAACTTACTTGATTACAGTATTCGAAGTCATATAAATGTCATAAATATAAAAAACGAAAAACACATAAAAAAAAGTTAAAAATCACAACACATCACAACTCCGTCAAACAAACATATAATACACATACATATCTTCAATGATGCGAAGGTGAATAAGTTCCGAACGTTCCGTACGCGCAGCCGCTGCGTGACCAGGTTTAGTAGAAAACTACTTTTTTAGTAGATTTCTAGGTATTTTTAGTAAGCAGAAATTGGCTAGTAGATTCTGGTAGTTTTTGAAATCGAACAGTAAATTGTACTATTACTCTCTGAAAGCAGTTAAATGGGAGTATTGAGTACTTCCCCGAAAATATTTCCTTCACACTATGCATCGTGGGATTGTTGAATTGCTGATGCTGGCGTTATTCCTTTGAATGAAGAAGTTTTTTATCCAAAACTATTCGAAGTCATATATTAGAAAAAAAAACGAAAAACACATAAAAAAAAGTTAAAAATCACAAAAGACAAACTCTCCGTCAACAAACATATCTTCAATGATGCGAAGGTGAATAAGTTCCGAACTACAGTGACTACATTTCTGAAGAAAATATTATTTTCAACGGATCTTCTCGAAAACCCTCTTGTAGGAGTAAAAGACCATGCTGAATCCGAAAATGCAATCAGTTCTTTCCTGAAACGCCCCGAATCGCCAATTTTTACAGTTTTATAAAAATAACGAACAAGAGTTCGAGTGCAATCATGATCCTCGATCCAATTGGTTGAGCTTCAAAAGTGAATACTTGAAATAACTTCAATTTCTATTGGAAACAGTCTCTGTATTATAAAAACGAGGGAACATTAATTAGTATTAAGACGAGTTACGAAATATTCCATAATTCTCGGAATTTTCAGTCAGATTAAAATAGTACGCCATCTAAATTCAAATGGTAAAAGTAACACATCGACCATATAGATTACTGTAATTTTTGAAATCGAGGAAGGTAAACTTCAGTAAAATAATTATAGATGACGCTAGTAGTATTAAATTTCATTTTATATAAATAAAAGCATTATAAAACCACTGAAAATTTTTCTGAGCTCAAATTTGATATCAGATTCGAAAGCTACCGCCTAAAATAGGCTAGTTCCGCAGAAAAAACTCGAAAGTCAACTCCTAGAAGAAATTTTCCAGTTCGAGTGTACTCATGATCCTCGATCCAATTGGTCGAGCGTCAAAAGTGGAAACTTGAAATCCTTTCGCTATAGAATTGTCTGAGCCCCGAACTGATGTCAGATTCGGAATCTTCATCATCGAATTACCCTAAAAATGTGCCTAATATGTTAAATTTCCAATTTTCGATTTTTACTCAACAAAATTTCAAAGGTTAACCCCTTTGATAAATTTCTGAAGAAAATATTGTTTTCAACGGATCTTCTCGAAAACCCTCTTGTAGGAGGAAAAGACCATTCTGAATCCGAAAATGCAATCAGTTCTTTCCTGAAACGCCCCGAATCGCCAATTTTTTCAGTTTTATAAAAATAACGAACAAGAGTTCGAGTGTAATCATGATCCTCGATCCAATTGGTCGAGCGTCAAAAGTGGAAACTTGAAATCCTTTCGCTATAGAATTGTCTGAGCCCCGAACTGATGTCAGATTCGGAATCTTCATCATCGAATTACCCTAAAACCGTGCCTAATATGTTATATTTCCAATTTTCGATTTTTACCCAACAAAATTTCAAAGGTTAACCCCTTTGATAAATTTCTGAAGAAAATATTGTTTTCAACGGATCTTCTCGAAAACCCTCTTGTAGGAGGAAAAGACCATTCTGAATCCGAAAATGCAATCAGTTCTTTCCTGAAACGCCCCGAATCGCCAATTTTTTCAGTTTTATAAAAATAACGAACTAGAGTTCGAGCGTAATCATGATCCTCGATCCAATTGGTCGAGCGTCAAAAGTGGAAACTTGAAATCCTTTCGCTATAGAATTGTCTGAGCACCCCTTTGATACATTTCTGAAGAAAATATTATTTTCAACGGATCTTCTCGAAAACCCTCTTGTAGGAGTAAAAGACCATTCTGAATCCGAAAATGCAATCAGTTCTTTCCTGAAACGCCCCGAATCGCCAATTTTTTCAGTTTTATAAAAATAACGAACAAGAGTTCGAGTGTAATCATGATCCTCGATCCAATTGGTTGAGCTTCAAAAGTGAATACTTGAAATAACTTCAATTTCTATTGGAAACAGTCTCTGTATTATAAAAACGAGGGAACATTAATTATTATTAAGACGAGTTACGAAATATTCCATAATTCTCGGAATTTTCAGTCAGTTTAAAATAGTACGCCATCTAAATTCAAATGGTAAAAGTAACACATCGACCATATAGATTACTGTAATTTTTGAAATCGAGGAAGGTAAACTTCAGTAAAATAAGTATAGATGACGCTAGTAGTATTAAATTTCATTTTATATAAATAAAAGCGTTATAAAACCACTGAAAATTTTTCTGAGCTCAAATTTGATATCAGATTCGAAAGCTACCGCCTAAAATAGGCTAGTTCCGCAGAAAAAACTCGAAAGTCAACTCCTAGAAGAAATTTTCCAGCTCGAGTGTACTCATGATCCTCGATCCAATTGGTCGAGCGTCAAAAGTGGAAACTTGAAATCCTTTCGCTATAGAATTGTCTGAGCCCCGAACTGATGTTAGATTCGGAATCTTCATCATCGAATTACCCTAAAACCGTGCCTAATATGTTATATTTCCAATTTTCGATTTTTACCCAACAAAATTTCAAAGGTTAACCCCTTTGATAAATTTCTGAAGAAAATATTGTTTTCAACGGATCTTCTCGAAAACCCTCTTGTAGGAGGAAAAGACCATTCTGAATCCGAAAATGCAATCAGTTCTTTCCTGAAACGCCCCGAATCGCCAATTTTTTCAGTTTTATAAAAATAACGAACTAGAGTTCGAGTGTAATCATGATCCTCGATCCAATTGGTCGAGCGTCAAAAGTGGAAACTTGAAATCCTTTCGTTATAGAATTGTCTGAGCACCCCTTTGATACATTTCTGAAGAAAATATTATTTTCAACGGATCTTCTCGAAAACCCCCTTGTAGGAGGAAAAGACCATTCTGAATCCGAAAATGCAATCAGTTCTTTCCTGAAACGCCCCGAATCGCCAATTTTTTCAGTTTTATAAAAATAACGAACAAGAGTTCGAGTGTAATCATGATCCTCGATCCAATTAGTTGAGATTCAAAAGTGAAAACTTGAAATAACTTCAATTTCTATTGGAAACAGTCTCTGTATTATAAAAACGAGGGAACATTAATTATTATTAAGACGAGTTACGAAATATTCCATAATTCTCGGAATTTTCAGTCAGTTTAAAATAGTACGCCATCTAAATTCAAATGGTAAAAGTAACACATCGACCATATAGATTACTGTAATTTTTGAAATCGAGGAAGGTAAACTTTAGTAAAATAAGTATAGATGACGCTAGTAGTATTAAATTTCATTTTATATGAATAAAGCGTTATAAAACCACTGAAAATTTTTCTGAGCTCAAATTTTATATCAGATTCGAAAGCTACCGCCTAAAATAGGCTAGTTCCGCAGAAAAAAACTCAAAAGTCAACTCCTAGAAGAAATTTTCCAGTTCGAGTGTACTCATGATCCTCGATCCAATTGGTCGAACGTCAAAAGTGGAAACTTGAAATCATTTCGCTATAGAATTGTCTGAGCCCCGAACTGATGTCAGATTCGGAATCTTCATCATCGAATTACCCTAAAACCGTGCCTAATATGTAATATTTCCAATTTTCGATTTTTACCCAACAAAATTTCAAAGGTTAACCCCTTTGATAAATTTCTGAAGAAAATATTGTTTTCAACGGATCTTCTCGAAAACCCTCTTGTAGGAGGAAAAGACCATTCTGAATCCGAAAATGCAATCAGTTCTTTCCTGAAACGCCCCGAATCGCCAATTTTTTCAGTTTTATAAAAATAACGAACAAGAGTTCGAGTGTCATCATGATCCTCGATCCAATTAGCTTAGCTTCAAAAGTGAATACTTGAAATAACTTCAATTTCTATTGGAAACAGTCTCTGTATTATAAAAACGAGGGAACATTAATTATTATTAAGACGAGTTACGAAATATTCCATAATTCTCGGAATTTTCAGTCAGTTTAAAATAGTACGCCATCTAAATTCGAATGGTAAAAGTAACACATCGACCATATAGATTACTGTAATTTTTGAAATCGAGGAAGGTAAACTTCAGTAAAATAAGTATAGATGACGCTAGTAGTATTAAATTTCATTTTATATGAATAAAAGCGTTATAAAACCACTGAAAATTTTTCTGAGCTCAAATTTGATATCAGATTCGAAAGCTACCACCTAAAATAGACTAGTTCCGCAGAAAAAAACTCAAAAGTCAACTCCTAGAAGAAATTTTCCAGTTCGAGTGTACTCATGATCCTCGATCCAATTGGTCGAACGTCAAAAGTGGAAACTTGAAATCATTTCGCTATAGAATTGTCTGAGCCCCGAACTGATGTCAGATTCGGAATCTTCATCATCGAATTACCCTAAAACCGTGCCTAATATGTTATATTTCCAATTTTCGATTTTTACCCAACAAAATTTCAAAGGTTAACCCCTTTGATAAATTTCTGAAGAAAATATTGTTTTCAACGGATCTTCTCGAAAATCCTCTTGTAGGAGGAAAAGACCATTCTGAATCCGAAAATGCAATCAGTTCTTTCCTGAAACGCCCCGAATCGCCAATTTTTTCAGTTTTATAAAAATAACGAACAAGAGTTCGAGTGTAATCATGATCCTCGATCCAATTAGTTGAGATTCAAAAGTGAAAACTTGAAATAACTTCAATTTCTATTGGAAACAGTCTCTGTATTATAAAAACGAGGGAACATTAATTATTATTAAGACGAGTTACGAAATATTCCATAATTCTCGGAATTTTCAGTCAGTTTAAAATAGTACGCCATCTAAATTCAAATGGTAAAAGTAACACATCGACCATATAGATTACTGTAATTTTTGAAATCGAGGAAGGTAAACTTTAGTAAAATAAGTATAGATGACGCTAGTAGTATTAAATTTCATTTTATATGAATAAAGCGTTATAAAACCACTGAAAATTTTTCTGAGCTCAAATTTGATATCAGATTCGAAAGCTACCGCCTAAAATAGGCTAGTTCCGCAGAAAAAAACTCAAAAGTCAACTCCTAGAAGAAATTTTCCAGTTCGAGTGTACTCATGATCCTCGATCCAATTGGTCGAACGTCAAAAGTGGAAACTTGAAATCATTTCGCTATAGAATTGTCTGAGCCCCGAACTGATGTCAGATTCGGAATCTTCATCATCGAATTACCCTAAAACCGTGCCTAATATGTAATATTTCCAATTTTCGATTTTTACCCAACAAAATTTCAAAGGTTAACCCCTTTGATAAATTTCTGAAGAAAATATTGTTTTCAACGGATCTTCTCGAAAACCCTCTTGTAGGAGGAAAAGACCATTCTGAATCCGAAAATGCAATCAGTTCTTTCCTGAAACGCCCCGAATCGCCAATTTTTTCAGTTTTATAAAAATAACGAACAAGGGTTCGAGTGTCATCATGATCCTCGATCCAATTAGTTGAGCTTCAAAAGTGAAAACTGAAATTCGGTATTAGGATCACAGGATATCGAGGAGGTATACGGAGAAATATCCGGAGTATTAGATAGGCAACCACTAAAACACCAGCAGTGTATGATGTGTTGCCTGGAAATATTCCGCTACTCCGAATTTCTCGATCTTTCTATGCATCAAATGCAAATTTGACCTGAAATTCGGTATTAGGAACATGGGATATCGAGGAGGTATACGGAGAAATATCCGGAGTAATAGATAGGCAACCAGTAAAACACCAGCAATGTATGATGTGTTGCCTGGAAATATTCCGCTACTCCGAATTTCCCGATCTTTCTATGCATCAAATGCAAATTTGACCTGAAATTCGGTATTAGGAACATAGGATATCGAGGAGGTATACGGAGAAATATCCGGAGTAATAGATAGGCAACCAGCAAAACACCAGCAATGTATGGTGTGTTGCCTGGAAATATTAAGCCACTCCGAATTTCTTGATCTTTCTATGCATTAAGTGCAAATTTGAACTGAAATTCGGTATTAGGATCACAGGATATCGGGGAGGTATACGGAGAAATATCCGGAGTAATAGATAGGCAACCAGTAAAACACCAGCAATGTATGATGTGTTGCCTGGAAGTATTCCGCCACTCTGAATTTCTCGATCTTTCTATGCATTAGATGCAAATTTGACCTGAAATTCGGTATTAGGAACATAGGATATCGAGGAGGTATACGGAGAAATATCCGGAGTAATAGATAGGCAACCAGCAAAACACCAGCAATGTATGGTGTGTTGCCTGGAAATATTAAGCCACTCCGAATTTCTCGATCTTTCTATGCATTAAATGCAAATTTGAACTGAAATTCGGTATTAGGATCACAGGATATCGGGGAGGTATACGGAGAAATATCCGGAGTAATAGATAGGCAACCAGTAAAACACCAGCAATGTATGATGTGTTGCCTGGAAGTATTCCGCCACTCCGAATTTCTCGATCTTTCTATGCATTAAATGCAAATTTGAACTGAAATTCGGTATTAGGAACATAGGATATCGAGGAGGTATACGGAGAAATATCCGGAGTAATAGATAGGCAACCAGTAAAACACTAGCAATGTATGATGTGTTGCCTGGAAATATTCCGCTACTGCGAATTTCTCGATATTTCTATGCATTAGATGCAAATTTGAACTGAAATTCGGTATTAGGATCACAGGATATCGAGGAGGTATACGGAGAAATATCCGGAGTATTAGATAGGCAACCACTAAAACACCAGCAGTGTATGATGTGTTGCCTGGAAATATTCCGCTACTCCGAATTCTCGATCTTTCTATGCATCAAATGCAAATTTGACCTGAAATTCGGTATTAGGATCACAGGATATCGATTCTGAAGAAAATATTGTTTTCAACGGATCTTCTCGAAAACCTTCTTGTAGGAGTAAAAGATCATTCTGAATCCGAAAATGCAATCAGTTCTTTCCTGAAACGCCCCGAATCGCCAATTTTTTCAGTTTTATAATAATAACGAACAAGAGTTCGAGTGTAATCATGATCCTCGATCCATTTGGTCGAGCGTCAAAAGTGGAAACTTGAAATCCTTTCGATATAGAATTGTCTGAGCCCCGAACTGATGTCAGATTCGGAATCTTCATCATCGAATTACCCTAAAACCGTGCCTAATATGTTTTATTTCTAATTTTCGATTTTTACCCAACAAAATTTCAAAGGTTAACCCCTTTGATAAATTTCTGAAGAAAATATTATTTTCAACGGATCTTCTCGAAAACCCTCTTGTAGGAGGAAAAGACCATTCTGAATCCGAAAATGCAATCAGTTCTTTCCTGAAACGCCCCGAATCGCCAATTTTTTCAGTTTTATAAAAATAACGAACAAGAGTTCGAGTGTAATCATGATCCTCGATCCAATTAGTTGAGCTTCAAGAGTGAAAACTTGAAATAACTTCAATTTCTATTGGAAACAGTCTCTGTATTATAAAAACGAGGGAACATTAATTATTATTAAGACGAGTTACGAAATATTCCATAATTCTCGGAATTTTCAGTCAGTTTAAAATATCTATGAGCAAAATTATAATAGGGGTTCCGTAAATATGGTCGTTTGAAATTCAATTTTCTTGATAATTTCAAAACTACAGATTCGATCGTGACGAAATTTTGTATACTAATGGAGAATGATATATTCAAGCTACATTTCTCCAGATCACATGACCAGAACCTAGAAAATCATAATTTTCGAACGGAAAGGCCTAGGGACTTGAAATTTTTAGGATAGGTGTGGATCTGAAATGTCGCGTTCACGTTTATCAATGAGCAGAATTATACTAGGGGTTCCGTAAATACGGTCGTTTGAAATTTTGGTTTCTCGATAATTTAGAAACTACGGATTCGATCGAGATGAAATTTTGTATTTCAATCGAGAATGATATATTAAAACAATATTTTGTCCAGATCTCATGACCAGAACCATAGAAACCATAGAAAATTGTAACTTTTGAACGGAAAGGCCTAGGAACTTGAAATTCTCAGGGAGGGTTTGGATCGCGAATATCGCGGTCACGTTCATCAATGAGCAAAATTAGACTAGGGGTTCTGAGATATGGCCGTTCAAAATATTTTTTTGCTGATAGTTCCGAAAATACTGAGCGGATTGGGATGAAATTCTGCACCTAGCTGAGTAATAATGTATTCAAACTACGTGCAAAAGTTTGTACAGATCGCACCACCAAGACCATAGATACCGTAGAAAATTCTAGCGAATTATCGAAAAAAAATTGATCAGCTGATGCACTGACATGAAGTCTGGAGTTTCGCCTAAGTTTCAGAATTTTTTTGACAGCTGTCGAAAATTCCTTCAATTGATTCCTGAAACTGGAAAATGCGAATCTACCTACAAGGTGCATGTACGAGCGCTCAAAAGCTCCTGCCTTCACGGCAGTGCTTTTCGTAATTTTTTTCTTTGAATATTCCTAATTTTCGAACGGCAGAAATCGAATGTTTCAATTTATTCCCATTATATAGAATGGGAAAGTAAGATGTGAGGTTTTTTTGATTGAATTTGGGCTTTCGTGAATCGTGATAACATTTCTTACGAATTACTGTACACCTTGCTGCGCTCCGGTTAAATGTTCATTCACTGCAGTGAAATGCCACTTCCTATGCGGTTAGACATACGAGCAGACGCGATCGACTTCAATATAGTTCAAACAAAGCTTTCGGAGCTACCGCATCCCTCCCTTTTTTTTAAGTTTTTTTTTCTGTCCATATCGAACAGAATAAATTTTTTTTTTATATGATGAAATTACTTCTATTTACTTGTAGTTTATTTGCACTCACGAAATTCGCAGGTGAGTTAAACATTCGACTTGTTCAAGAAAAAAAAGTTCGAATTCATTCAACGCAACCCTACTTCATCACTTTTTATGCATGTTCCGCATCAATTTCAATTTTGTTGCAAATTGAAATTTCAATAGAATTTCACGGAAATTTAAGCAGTTTTCTTATATATTTTGGAAATTCCGAAATTCCTTTGTTATCAACTGCTATCTGCAAATCTACCTATCGAAATTTTCCAAAATCTATCTTTTCTTGGAAATACACAGAAGCACAATAATTTTATTGATTTTAGCACTTTCCAATTCATAATACTTTTAGCGAATGTTGAATATAATCGAATATGTTTTCATTCATATCAAATTATTCTTTTATTTATGTTTATACTTACATAATATGATTACTCAATTATTAACCAACTATTATCCAATTGAAACAAACCGCCTTCAAACTGATTATACACTATTAAGTTAGTGATGTTGAAAAGCGATAAAATAATTAATGAAAAAATTGAGCGAATAGCTCTAGCCCTAGAAATGAGGCCTTGGAATTTTGTGATTGCTGCTACTGTCTCGATTTTATTAAACAGCTTCAAGCTGATGGAATTAGGTACCGTCGACTTGAACTTGGTTGTTCGTCTCTTTTTTAAAATGGGAAAAAAATAATACATAAACGTCATACCTACTTATTAATCATTGCTCTTCTGAAAACAAAATTACTTCGATTTTTCCTGTCTCAATATTGGGGAACATCGTAATTCTCACGTGTAGGTATACTGTGAAGAAATAATAATGAACTATATACCGAGAACATCAGGTAATATCAACAAAATAAATATACTCAATTCATATAGCATGTCTTGTTTTGTGTTCCATATATAGAAACTGAAAATAAAAATTCTATTTCGTATAAAATGCATGAATAGCGGAGGAGGGTTCATGGTATGTTATATTGCGTGTTTGCACCGAGCAAAATTGATTTTTTGATGTATGTTTCCAAGTTGATGTTTAGCAACAGTTCATAAATGAGAAAACCGTTTAATCAATGGAGGGGCGCATTAACATGCACTGGGACTTTCTTATAGGTATTTTGCGTCAAATCAATGAAAACATCATGAGGACAATATACGGTCATGAAAAAAAGTTCAGATATTAAACATAAATTGATTTCACTGATTGTACCTACAATATTTTCATGAAAAATACCTAATAAGTACAAATAATGGATCATATATGTTCAAGCCTATAACTTAATCGAAAAACGCAACGTATTAACTATACTTGTTGTAAAAGATATATTATACCTACATAAATTGGATGAGTGTTCAATTCTGGCAACTTAAGTATTATTATTTTTGGCTAATAAACGTTAGAATCATTCGAAAAAAAATGTCGACTAATAACTACGTTCACCCAGGTTTTCTACGAAAATATATAGTTGGTTACAAGTTTTTATCTTCCTAATTGTGGGCCTGTTGAAAGTTATGACTTTTAGGTGGCGTTGAGGAGGATTGTACCGACTTTCAAGGGAACACAATTGCTCATGGATTATACTATGTACCTGGACCAGCAGTATGTACCATGTGTGTATGTTATCACTCAGAACCAATGTGGTGTAAAGCCATTTACTGCGATCCTCCTTATGTGAGTCAACTTTGTGTTATGTATTTTACGAAACATCAAACAATAGACGGAAAACTCCTAAAAAATTATAACATCGTCACCTGCAAATGAAAACCATTCCAGTACCTAATTATTTTAAACGCACAACGAGACAACCAAAATCCCGAATATTAGAGGAAATTCCTAATTACAATTTTTTTCTTATTAAACATTATAACTTTTATACTTCGATAAGCTCTCCAACAATAAATATAAGTCCACTCATAACTGGTCTTTAGTGATAAGTGCTCTACCATTTATAACTATTGAGAAATGAGACATTCTTTTCTTATCTTCAATCAATGATTTCGACGCAATCCCTTCGAGATTATTAATTTTGTTAGAGAATTTTCGAGCTCTCTAATACTTACCCTACTGCATACAGTACTAACTTTAGTATTGTTTCTCAAATTATATTTGAAACGTAACGTAAATTAGGCATACCTACAAACCGCATTCCCATGGGATTGAGCGTTTACCCAGCAGCCGTGGTATACAGATATTAGAAATACAAAATGCGATAGTCCACCTCACTGCCTCTGCGGTAATAAGTTGGCCCCACAACCGATTCACCAAAGGAAGCAGCAAAAAAAAACAATTTGAAAATTTCATCCAAGTTATGGACGAAACATATTATTATATTGTCTTTTTCAGTTTTGTAAAAAGTTTCGAGTTGGTAAAACATGCTGTGAATTCATTTGCCTGGAACCCCCAGGTGATGAAGCTGCCAAGGCATTGGAAAGGTATAGGCAAAATCTCCAGATGAATGCCCAGGAAAAAACCAAATCATCTGCCTTCATTTTTTCCATTACAATTGTGCATATTCTACTCTCTTTATACAAATAACGCAACCTTCATAAATCCATTTCAGAAAAATACAGCAATATTTTGAAAACCGAAATCTTGACGATTTTGAAAATAAAGTTCTTTGTGTTCTAGCAGAGAACTTGAGCTTGATTATTGAAGCAATTTCAACTACAGACAGCTTTATGCTCAGATTGAAAAATAATGAATATAATAGATTATTGAATTTTTTGAGAATCCAAAGTTTTGTGCAAAAAAAAGTTATTTCGGTACATATTGAGCTTTGGCTTGCAGAATATTCCACAACAAAATTGAGCTCATATTTTCTATATAAAAAGTGAATTTTGCCATCCATGAGACTTCTCAGATTGTGGTCAATTTACAATTTATTCTATTAAAGTTTTTGAACATAAATTTGTGTTATTTATTCCTGAATATCAAATCATAAAAGAGTAATCAATTAAGTACAAGTACAATTCTGAAATAGTAGAGGTAACAATCTGATGATGTCATAAAATTGATTCAATTAAAACACATTCCTCCACAGCTAATAAAATTAACATAAATGAGAGTTTCATGCCGTTAAAGGTTAGGCTACCAAATAGAATCAATGAATGGACTGGTGGAAATCCAAATTAAGAAGTGAACTAATGGAACGTGTCATCATCGAACGACAAGAGTAGCAAGTAGACTAGTTTCTGGATTTTTTTAGCCGTCATCAGTACTGCATAACTAAGTCGACGATGAAGACCAACATGAAATGCAGAACGTTTATTCCGAGCGAGAAGACGCGGCTCAATACAATGTAAAGAGCCACGAGGAAAAAGGAAAGTACGTGGAAATCTATATTTTTGAAGGAACTGGTGGAAAGAATTGTAGACATTCCCCGCGAGATGTCGCGGCTCTTTACATTGTATTGAGCCGCGTCTTCTCGCTCGGATTAATCGTTCTGCATTTCATGTTGGTCCTCATGATGACACGTTCCATCAGTTCACTTCTTAATTTGGATTTCCACCAGTCCATTCATTGATAAAATTTACAATGCCATGAAAATTCAAAACTGATTAAAAAACATATGGACGGACTGAGAAGCAATATCATATAGCTCCTGTTATAATTTTCGAAGTATAGGTCAAGTCGAATTTTGAATGAACTGCTAGAATATGTCATCGAAAAACTTTTGAATATAAACATCATCAGATATTTTAGCGGACATGGATTATTTGAATTAGGGTCATAAATGTTATTGATAATACAATTTCATCAACAAGTACCTAATTCAACTAGAGTTGACGTTTTGCTTGCAGATGCCGTGTTGGCAACTGAGCATACACAATGAAATTAATCAAAAATAAGAATCAGTTGGGAAAAACCTTTGAGGTTACAAATATATTTCTGCATCCGATTCGGAGATTTGAGCCTTTAATCAAAAAATATATTTCTGATTTGAAATAATATAATAGAGAGGTTACAATAATATAGTACTTAATATTTTCGACCAGCAATTCGATTCAACTCACCTCAGAGCAGTATAGAACTCACATGTTCATGAATTCAAAAAAACAAAATAATCACATATAACCAAAAAGAAATTTTACAAATAACAGAACCTAAACTGATAAAGGTTGGTTTGGTTTCATTAAAATTCACATAACACTTCATTATTTTCACGATATTAGAATGAATAGACCTGACTAAGTGATACAGCAAGATATAAAAAAATAAGCAAAAAACTTTCAGTCTTTGGCTGATAATGAAATAACAGAATCATCTTCCAATGTAGTGGCTACAATCCAAGCCTTCTCATAACCATTGATATTCGATTCAACTCATCGTTTCATGTAATGTGGATTATTAACATCAAATTGGTTTTCGAAGAATATGGATCTTCCATCTCTATTTACTATTCGAATATCTATAAAATAGTATGCCAATCAAATGGCCAGTCAAAACTCTACCAAAATGTTCTCAGGGACTATGTTTAAAAATAATTCTTGTTCTTCGTATCTCTCTCTATATGTCAGTATGTATTTATGATTGAAGAGATAATAAGTTTTGAAAACAGTTACCTAATTGCGAAGTAAAAGGAATCAAAAAAAGAATTCATATGATAAAATCAAATGGCAGAGAAAGCGAACCACCAATATCCTGCTGTTAATAATTTTTCATTTGAGATGCCAATATAGAATCATATTCACCGACATCAATCCCGCTGGTACATTGATATAACTGAGGCAAATCGATGAGAACATGTAAACAAATATGAGCCATATCCATATTCTTCCCTAAATGAAATATACTTTATACATAAATATGGAATCACAGCCACCCTTCATTCACGCCCAATAAAAAGAGTTCAGATCACAGTAATTCACAATCAATTGCAAGGCACTGGCTATTAGTTTGTCTCGTAGCTAGTAAGTAAAGCAGCATCTACGGGTTCCATGCAGCTCGGACAAGTGAGACTCCTCATGAGCCAGTCATCGATACATCTCATGTGGTATGTATGCATGCATGGTAGATAACGTAAAGCATCACCTACCATGAACTCGCCCATACAAATAACACATTCTCTGGTCTTCTTGCAGCCATCGTATGTACCTGAAAAATAAAAAAATTCTCACATGTGAACTTTAGAACTACTCGTACAATGGTTCTGTGTTTTATGTTTCATTAACTTACCAGTGGGAAGATGCTGAATCAATCCAATACGTTTAGCAATTTTTATTTGTTCCTCTTCGGTCAGTTGAGCTACTGACCTCGTAACACTAGGAGAAGGATGATAAACTGGAAGAATTGCTGGTTGAGACGGTAATACTTCCTTTAAAAAAAAAATTCGTTAATTGATTGACATAATAAATCACTTATCGTTTTCACACAATCTTCTCAGAACAAAGACGACGTGTAGCTGAATGGTCACACCTTTGTGTTACGATCATTCCTACAAGCTACAAAGAATCAATTTTCAATAATGCTTCTCTCCCTCAATTCAAAGCCTGAGACGAAAACAATTGATTCATGATTTGAATAATTCATTGAAGGTCATAAACCTCACAACAATAATCAAAGAAATCTATGATTTTCTGGATCACTAATGAAATAATAAAAAACATGTTAACAAATTTTAAGACATCGATGATGGAAAAAAATATTCATTGATTGACATTATCGGCTTTCACTCTTCAATTATTATGATGCCTATTCAAAAAGAAGAATCATTATTTACTGACGATCTTTTTCTAGGTTGAAGAATATCCGAAATTTTGATTGAATATGCTCAATAGACAACTTCAGTTGAAATATAGATTATTTGATTTTTCATGTTCAGCTCCATTTTCTAATCAACTTATATGGATGAAAATGGTCCAAACATCGATTTTGCTCTTTATAAATAATGAACACCATTGTTTTTATGCTGCCACTATCTTGTTTGTTTTGTAAGTCAATATAAAATAGAAGGAATAAGATTCAAATGATCTACAATAATGAACAATCCTTTTGTGTTAGACCAAATCGCAATATATCACTCCGTCCATAAGGATTAACATGGTAGGATTTTAATTTGATGAAAGTATGATATATAAAATTTCCAACATATATCAACAGAAGAATAAAAGAGCAGTCTATTAAATGAATATAATTTTTTTAGAACGCGAAAATTCATCAAATTTATTAAGAATTAAATGAATTTAGAAGTAGGAACACTATACTATAACTATACAGGGGATAATTTCCAACAAAATCTTAAAATCACAGTTGTTTTTGGTGAAAGACATAAATGGCTCACATGAAATGATAATTTTTTTTCAATAGAACTGAAGCTGTTCAAAATTGAAGATTTTTTTCAATAATTAACATTTCCAATAATTCAGGCACTCACACTATAGTCGAGTATTAATCGCAGCTTTCAATTTGGAGTTTCGTACACCGGAGAAGCTCGGTTTTTGGGGTTCACGCAAGCTTTCCAAAGCAAATCGAATGCGTCAGTGTTTCGTGCAACGGAGGAGCTCAGATAGCCAAATCGAAAGCTAGAAATATGTGTATATTTCAGACGACTTTATTTGATCTATGAGAAACTTTCCTGAGTTCAGCAAGTTTTATCAAGAAAATTATTCTCAAATAGAGTTTGATAATGCTTTCTGATATAAAAGTGCACAAAATATTGACTGAATGAAAAGATTGAAGACAACAAAGCAAGTGAAATTGTTGAGTCGCAAGAGAACTATATTTTCAGGGTCGAATGAAGATATTTGATATAAGAAAGAAATTTTAAAGTTGAAACATGTGCATTCAGCATTTTTCTTTCCTAACTAATGATCAAATTAAAGAGTTAATTTTCTCTTAGAGCTCTTCTGCAAATTAATATACCTCCAATCGACCCGCAAAGAAATACAGTCAGGTCAATTAAGTTTGGAACACCCCGCATGGATATCTAAAAACTTTTCCATGTTTCAATAAATGATCACTTTGGAGTAGTCTTCTTGACTATCTAACCTACATATATCGTAACAATGATAGCAGCAACCATGGTTGTTGTTCTTATATCAGAAAATACTTGAATTCAATTATAATATCCATATATTGGTATGTATGAGCAAACATTCAGAGAGAATTAGGAATATTTATTTTTTTGCTGTCCTTTTTTCTTTAGTTCTTTCTCGTCAAAACAAAGTTGTACAATTTTATTCATCTGGACGACATAGAATGCTGAAATAAAGCGAATCAATCCAATCACAGTTGTTTCCAATAATACTTGGATATATTCATTGATTGACATTATCGGCTTTCACTCTTCAATTATTATGATGCCTATTCAAAAGGAAGAATCATTATTTACTGACGATCTTCTTTTGCAGAAAATAAATAATGGGAAAACTGGTGGCGATGGGGATACAATCATAATTAAATAAAAGAATTCAGAATATGTATCAGAACTAATCCAGATAATGGGAATATTGGAGAATGCGACTGTGTCACAACAGACAGAGGAACAACTGCTCATTCAATTCAGATAATATTTCCGATAGAGAATTGAGTTAAATAAGATAAAGCAATAAAGCCTTGGATAATGTTGCATGGCATAAATCACATATCATAAGAGTAAATGTCAAAACATGAATGCATAATATTATTCGCACTTACTTGGTAATTGGGTGGCGTAAGTTGGTCCGATGATGATTCCCTAACACTATCGTTACCTCTCAACAGAGAAATATCATCAGTAGTAGATCTCTTCAAACAATTCCCCATATTTATACTCGTCATACGATCAAATCACAACAACTATTTTTAGGGATATACCTTTCATAACAATGGCAATATTTTATAGCGAACAAAAATTCCTCGATAACATAAACATTCAAAGACACAATACTATAGCTGGAAGAAAATATAAATAACTTCTCTACAACAAACTATAGGTCTCTAAGGACATCGGACAGTTCAATTGTTAAATTTCTTTATGGAAAATGTCAGTCTTAGAAAAAAATGTCAGATGTCATTTATAATGTCAAAGATGCCACAGATAAACTTTACAAACCGATAGCAGAGATATCTCTGCCGATACTATATTTTCGTTGATTTGAAATTAATAACTCAGAGCACAGATAGCCAAATCCAAAGCTACAATAATTTGAAAATTTTCAACTTTCTAATTTTATCTGTTTCAAACTTTTGAATTATGTATATAATTATTAATTGTTTGTTGGTAACATGTTGGAATATAGAAGATAAATTGCGCTTTATGGTCATAAATACAGCGCTGAATTTGAATTTACGAACTCGCCCATTTACGGCTATATCAGGTTTCTTAGTTTTACCAGGTTATCGATTTTGAACAGAAAAAAAATTTGAAAACCACTGCCGTGAAGTCAGGAGCTTTTGAGCGCTCGTTCATCCACCTTGTAGGTTGATTCGAATTCTCCAGTTTTGGAAAGATTTTGACAGCTGTCTAAGAAAATTTCAAACTAAGGCGAAAATCCAGACTTCACGTGATTTTTTTTCGATAATTCGCTAGAATTTTCTACGGTATCTATGGTCTTGATGATGCGATCTGGACAAAATTTCTCACGTAGTTTGAATATATTATTCTTCATCTATGTGCGAAATTTCATTTCAATCCAATCGGTAGTTTCGAAATTATCAGGAACAGAATATTTTGAAGGGCCATATTTACGGAACCACTAGTCTAATTTTGCTCATTGATGAACGTGACCGTGAAATTCGCGATCCAAACCCACCCTGAAAATTTCAAGTTCCTAGGCCTTTCCCTTCGGAAGTTATAATTTTCTATGGTTCTGCTCATGCGATCTGGACAAATTGTTGCTTTAATATGTCAATCTCGTTCAAAATACAAAATTTTATCTCGATCGAATCCGTAGTTTCGAAATTATCGAGAAAACAAAATTTCAAACGACCGTATTTACGGAACCCCTAGTATAATTCTGCTCATTGATAAACGTGAACGCCACATTTCAGATCTACACCTATCCTGAAAATTTCAAGTCTCTAGGCCTTTCCGTTCGAAAGTTATGATTTTCTATGGTTTCTATGGTTCTGGTCATGCGGTCTAAAGAAATGTAGCTTGAATATATCATTCTCCATTAGTATACAGAATTTCGTCACGATCGAATCTGTAGTTTGGAAATTATCAAGAAAACTAAATTTCAAACGACCATATTTACGGAATCCCTAGTATAATTTTGCTCATAGATGAAAGTGATCACGACAATCGAGATCCACACCTATCCTGAAAATTTCAAGTCCCTAGGCGTTTCCGTTCAAAAGTTACAATTTTCTATGGTTTCTATGGTTCTGGTGATGCGAGCTGAACAAAATCTTGCATGTAGCTTGGACACCTCATTTTCCATTAGAGTGCAAAATTTTATCTCGATCGAATCTGTAGTTTCAAAGTAATCAGGAAAACAAAATTTCGAGCGGCCATATTTACGGAACCCTTAGGCGGAATTTGCCCAAAAACGAACTTAACCTCGGCATTCGAGATTCGAACCTACCCTGAAAATTTCAAGCTTCTAGGACATTCCGTTCGAAAGTTATCGTGTATGCGGACGGCCGGACAGACTCGAATTTTCCGACGGATTCGTCATCAGTGAGTCGAACATAGTCGATTGAGACCATTTTCGGCTTGAAATTCGAAAAATACAGACATCGTGACGAAATGATATAGCCCTCGTGTAAGTAGTACGAGCGCTCAAAAATTATTGATTTTTTTATAGCTTCTGTTCAATAAGATATTTATTTATTTTTGTTTGTATCCCCACTCTCCTAGGTGTCTGTGAGACCCCTCAGAAGCTCAGAACTTGTACGAGTTAGGAGACCCGATTGTGTTCTGTGTAGGCTTTGTTACTGTGTCCTTACGCCCTGAGGCACAGCACTGTTAATTGTTTACCCAACAGTGATATGAACTGAATACTTACTATATAAAATAATAGACCTTGAGGTCGCAGTGGAACGTAACCCCCTTACTAACTATAACTACTACATAAAATGAAATATTTATAATTCTTGAAAATCTTACATCTTTTGGGCATCAAGAAAGAATCTAAAAGATAGGCGACTACCACCAATAGAACATAAGCTATAGTGGTCATACATTATCTGCAAAAGATGAAAAAAATATCCTTATATTTCAAGATTAACTGTTGAAGACATCAAAACATTTTTCCCATATATTATCGTAATTCTTTCACTTCAGGCGAGGTTGAAACAATCTGAAAATTTAAAAAATTGATAATACGTTATTACTAAAGAAGTTACGATCAATAAATTCGCTATTTAAAGTTGTTTGAATATTTTATTGATCAATTTGCAGCAGCTACTTTCTTTTCATTTTTTTTTGGTGATTCAGGATCGCTGTCACCTTCAGTTAGCCAAAGTTCGATGTGGCAGGGGCTGGACATGTAGGGATTAATTCTACCGTGAGCACGGTATGTTCGCCTCCTTAAAGCTGGGGCCCTGTTGACCTGAAATGAATTAAATATTCACAAATAAACGAAAAAAAAATTTATATACAGTGAAAACTCTTCTTGCGGACAACCCCTTCAACCGAACAAATTTTTTTCATATGTAAAACCAACTCCCACAACTGGACACCGACAATTTTTTCGATTCCATACGTATTGAGATACACACAGCATACTTTTGTAGTCATTAATTGAAGCTCAAAATAATTAGTTTGTTTTACAGAATATCAAACATTAAAATCGCATTTCTATAAACTCCAGGTATTCGGAGAAAAATTCAATCAATTTCAACTGAGCTTGGGATTATTCCAAGAAGTGGTAGGTCTACCAATTACAATTGAAAAAACCAGGATCATTCTCACTAATGCCTATCAAAATGTATTTGGTGTTGCAGAACACCACTATCATAAACATGAACTGTTGGGATTTGCCAAAGAGAAATTCAATAATAAATGAGGATAATTTTACCTGAATATGATCTAACACTAGCCTATCAACATCTAGACCGCTGTAGTCGGCGTTACTTTCAGCATTTCTCAAAAGCTGAAGTAAAAATTCGGCTGATTTTTTTGGCCAACGTCCTTGCGTTGTACCAAACTGCTTTGCTTGAGCACAACGTCCAACACCTCCATTGAATCGTCTAAATGGAACACATTCCTTATGGTCAATCACATTCTTTAGATAAGCAACTGCTCGCTTGAGGGGCATTTTTCTGATAGCACTTGCAGTTTCACAGGTATTCTGAGCATAAAAAGGTATTCATTACAAAGCAAGTGATAAATAAGAATTATAAGACATTTGATAAGCCTAAGATTAAGTACAAAGCTGACAAAATAATGCTACAGAATTTGATAGAGCAAAATGTGACATTTAGTTCTTGGTAACTGCAGATATTATTTCTGAACAATGGCTATTACATGGTTACATATCCATACCTTGAAGTGAACTCTGAGATTAGATGCACGGGCCTTGCAGGACTTCGTAGCATTATCAGGTTCCCTTGCGTACCGACCCATGATTTATACCTGTAATGTAAAATACCACCAATAAATTTCATGTATAATTCAAGATGCACTAATAACAACACCATACCGTAATAATAAAATTCGAATTGCTATTGACTAAAATGAAATTGAAATATGCAGCAAATGGTCAATTTCTTCTCCAACTAATAATAATAAATAGAAGAAACCCTACCTTCCAACAACACTTACATTCAGCAGAAACCGTCATGCTTTCATAACCCAAAAATCATAAAATATATTTTGCTACCATAGAACATAAAAAACAAAATATATGGAAACCATTCACAAACTCTTAATTTCGGAAATATGTAGAAATTTGATATCTGAAATGGCCAAACATTAATGGAAATTCATTATTATAACTCGGTGAATAAATATTATTATTATGAAAATTGACAACATTATTGTTCACAATGTTGGTCATCTTTGCAGAGAAAATTTCTCTGTGCCTCATACTTTTACGATAGTTCGGTTCTATGCTTTTCAGTTTTATTATTTATTGTACTTTCAATAAAAAAAAAGTTTTTATACAGGCCTTAATTTGAGAGTATATGACGTATTAATTCTTCGGAAATTTATGTTCACTTCTTGTTTATTCCTTGGTTATAATAATCGATATCAATAACATGAGTAAAGTTGTGATACCACCAATTGCTCGCATTCCTAAAAAGACACCTATTACAGATGATTATGAAATTACGAAGAGTGTCTTAGGTCTAGGTATCAATGGAAAAGTTGTCGAATGTTATTCTAGAACGACTCGAGAAAAATATGCACTGAAGGTGGGATCCTTAGCTTTTAGGTTACTCAATTGCCATAACTTGAAAACCTCTTAAATAGTCAATATGTATAGCAAATATTAGAAACTCAAATTTCCAGATTTTAAACGACAATGTTAAAGCACGAAGAGAAGTTGAACTACATTGGAAAGCTAGTGGTTGTAAGCATATTGTAAACGTTATTGATGTTTATGAAAATAAACACAAGAATACTACCTGCCTATTGATGGTCATGGAATGGTAAGTTTCAATGAGCAATATGATAAAAATTAAAAATTTTCATCATCAAATTTCAGCATGGAAGGTGGGGAATTATTTCAGAGAATTCAAGACAGAACTGACGGTGCCTTCACTGAAAGAGGTACATATATACTTCTGAAATGTTGAATGTTATTTTGTTTTTCTTTTTCTGACAGCTGTAAAATCCGATTATTTTCAGAGGCTGCTCAGATTATGCATGAAATATGTATTGCCGTGAAGTATCTTCATGAGAATAATATTGCACACAGAGACTTAAAACCTGAAAACCTTTTATATTCTAAAAAAGGTACTTACGGTATACTTAAGTTGACAGATTTTGGATTTGCTAAAGAAACTCTGAGTCAAGATACCCTTCAAACTCCATGCTATACACCCTACTATGTTGGTAAGTACAACTGATAATAATTTGGTAATGTAGTAACAAAATTCACACCCTCTTTTCTCTACAAGAATTCAAAGCATGATCCTTTGATCACTTATTGATTATTGAAATTCTGGGAAAGAACATATGGCAATTTCCATAAATTTTTCAGCTCCTGAAGTGCTGGGCTCTGATAAATATGACAAAAGCTGTGATATTTGGTCTCTTGGTGTCATAATGTATATATTGTGAGTACTTCTTTTGGTCAAGTAACATTGCAAACAAATCATCTTTTCGTTTTGCCTTTCTGAAATAAAACTGTGTTGTAACTTTTGTGTTTTACCCTTGCTCTGTGAATCATTGATATGAAGTCTTTTTCAGGTTGTGTGGTTTCCCACCCTTTTACAGCAATCACGGAATGGCCATATCGCCTGGAATGAAAAAGAGGATAAGAATGGGTCAGTTCACTTTTCCAGATCCGGAGTGGCAAAATGTGAGCCAAGATGCCAAAGACCTCATAAAGGGCATGCTGAATATTGAACCGACCAACCGTTTGACAATATCACAAGTGATGAGTAATTGGTGGATAGCAGTATGTATTTTCCTTTCCATCATGTTTAATTACCTGTTCATTATAAACAGGTGATATATATGAGTAGATCTTCTAAACTTTTGTGAATCGTAGCAATATAGGCAAATTTTCTATTTCTACATTTTTTTTAGCAATATACAACTGTGCCACAAACGCCTCTCCACACTAACAAAATGCTCAAAGAAGGAGAAGAAATGTGGCCTGAAGTGCAAGAAGAAATGACTCGATCCTTGGCAACAATGCGAGTCGACTATGATCAGGTCCATATTAAATCTATTGAGGATTCAAGTAACCCTCTTTTGAATAAACGTCGCAAAAGGTCAACAGTTAACAATCCTCCTGATCAGTAGTTATTGTTTCAATTATACTAAATTGAAAGGTATACAACCCAAAGTTTCATTACTCTCCTGCAAATGTCTGTTAAGTCTATTTGAAATGTGCAATATTGAATTGTGCAGTCAAAATTTTTTGTATATTATATGTATTTGTTGTATTCAAATATGGTAATTCAAAAAGTTTATTCTGCAACAGTAAGATTCTTTTTTATTATGACTGTCTAATTTTATTCTTATTAGTTATTCATGTTAAGTACTGAAAAATGACTAATTTTAGGACATTTTTGTTGTTTGATTGGTTTGTTCTCTTATAAAATGTTTGCCAGTTATTTATTGGGCATTTTCTAGGTAGTACCTTATCAATTTTACACTGTTTGCAGTCTTCATATCAAAATTGAAGTTAACAGTTGTTCAAAAGGACATAATAGAACCATAATGAGTAGATACATAAATTATTATTATAGTTTAATCAATGAAAATGGGCTTGTTCAATCAAATATTTCGATTACAATAATTATTATCACATGGATAATTTTTAACTGTAATCTTTTGTGGTGAGGTAGGTTTTGGCGTTCCAGCTAAGTGAATAAACTTTTTATGAATACAAAAAAGTTAAGCAGCATGAATTCAAAAAAATCTCAGGCCTCCATAATTGGTTTCAAAATAATTTCTTGACAATTTCACTATGGAAGAAATTAGATAAGATATCTATCTATGTTAGATATTTTGGACAATAGAGTTATTCAAATAAATATTTCAGCTTCTAGGTTGAAGAATATCCGAAATTTTGATTGAATATGCTCAATAGACAACTTCAGTTGAAATATAGATTATTTGATTTTTCATGTTCAGCTCCATTTTCTAATCAACTTATATGGATGAAAATGATCCAAACATCGATTTTGCTCTTTATAAATAATGAACACCATTGTTTTTATGCTGCCACTATCTTGTTTGTTTTGTAAGTCAATATAAAATAGAAGGAATAAAGATTCAAATGATCTACAATAATGAACAATCCTTTTGTGATAGACCAAATCGCAATATATCACTCCGTCCATAAGGATTAACATGGTAGGATTTTAATTTGATGAAAGTATGATATATAAAATTTCCAACATATATCAACAGAAGAATAAAAGAGCAGTCTATTAAATGAATATATTTTTTTTAGAACTCGAAAATTCATCAAATTCATTAAGAATTAAATGAATGTAGAAGTAGGAACACTATACTATAACTATACAGGGGATAATTCCCAACAAAATCTTAAAATCACAATTGTTTTTGGTGAAAGACATAAATGGCTCACATGAAATGATAATTTTTTTTTCAATAGAACTGAAGCTGTTCAAAATTGAAGATTTTTTTCAATAATTAACATTTCCAATAATTCAGGCACTCACACTATAGTCAAGTATTAATCGCAGCTTTCGATTTGGAGTTTCGTGCACCGGAGAAGCTCGGTTTTTGGTGTTTCACGCAAGCTTTTCAAAGCAAATCCAATGCGTCAGTGTTTCGTGCAACGGAGGAGCTCAGATAGCCAAATCGAAAGCTAGAAATATGTGTATATTTCAGACGACTTTATTTGATCTATGAGAAACTTTCCTGAGTTCAGCAAGTTTTATCGAGATAAGTACTCTCAAATAGAGTTTGATAATGCTTTCTGATATAAAAGTGCACAAAATATTGAATGAATGAAAAGATTGAAGACAACAAAGCAAGTGAAATTGTTGAGTCGCAAGAGAACTATATTTTCAGGGTCGAATGAAGATATTTGATATTAGAAAGAAATTTTAAAGTTGAAACATGTGCATTCAGCATTTTTCTTTCCTAACTAATGATCAAATTAAAGAGTTAATTTTCTCTTAGAGCTCTTCTTCAAACTAATATACCTCCAATCGACCCGCAAAGAAATACAGTCAGGTCAATTAAGTTTGGAACACCCCGCATGGATATCTAAAAACTTTCCCATGTTTCAATAAATGATCACTTTGGAGTAGTCTTCTTGACTATCTAACCTACATATATCGTAACAATGATAGCAGCAACCATTGTTGTTCTTATATCAGAAAATACTTGAATTCAATTATAATATCCATATAATGGTATGTATGAGCAAACATTCAGAGAGAATTAGGAATATTTATTTTTTCGCTGTCCTTTTTTCTTTAGTTCTTTCTCGTCAAAACAAAGTTGTACAATTTTTTGCATCTGGACGACATAGAATGCTGAAATAAAGCGAATCAATCCAATCACAGTTGTTTCCAATAATACTTGGATGAAATTTTTGAATGGACTAAATCCTTTGCATAATGTTGTTAGAATGAATCCATTGAATCCAATGTAACTGAAAAAGTTGCCTTCCTGAAAAAGATTATCATAATTAATATTTCAAGCCTGGAATGCAAGGATGATAATACCTGTTTACAATTATAGATAAGAACATTTGAGCATTATCAATTCAATGAATATTACTTGTATAAATATTCACAGAATTTCTTACCCATTGTTCATAGTGATTACATTCGGATTATTATGTCTATGAATTATTAATTGATAAATGGAATGATAAATAAAAAACGCTGCAGATTTTACAGAAAATGTTATCAGGTTATATTAGCTCTGGTGGTAGCCTTCTACTTTGTGTTATCTGGCATCTTTTGTGTTAAAGTACAGCTCTCATTAGCTGTTTCTGTTTGAGTTCCAGATGCATACATGAGAACTAGTCTTACGAAGTTCTAAATTCTCACTGCTGCTGAATATTAGGGAACCGAGCTGGTCAAATTTCGTCGCCGGTTCTACTGCATTCTCATAGATGGCTAATTTACCAAGGACGGATTCTTTAGATATAACTGAAGACTGGGTCTTTTCTATTGCGACTTCATACATAACTTATTTTATCCATACTTTATATTTAGACACAAAATTTCATGAGGATATGGTGAATAGTATCAGAGACACCGAATATGAATAATTACACTAATGCTGAAAAGGCCAATATTCATTTTGTGTATGGTCGCGCCAATGGAAGTTCTTTTGGAGCTAGACGGTTCGATGCAAAGATGTATTATCAACGTGTGATGCATCATAACGTCTCTGGAAAAGCAGGACTTCAAAAACGAACAATTGTTGTGGTAGTCTACCAAACTTATTTTTCATTTTTAGAAGTTTTTGTTTAGGTGAAACAACTCTTTTAATTTTGAACAAAGAATCACATCCTGAAACCTTTATATTTGGTTGCACCCTGTATGAAGTAATCGCAATTTTTCCCTTCATAATTCATAGTTCTTTTGCTACATACTATGGAGATTCAATATTTGTTCTGCTATTATTTCCGTTTCATATGATACTAGACATCTGATAAAACACAAAAAATAAACAAAAAAAAAGTATGAAAGTATAGCTTAAAATAATTTTTACCAGAGCATCTTGTAGAATTTTTTCAGCTACCTTATCGGGATCGTAAAGAGTACCCATTGCAGAAATTCTTGAGGTCTCCATTGGTTTAGATTTATTCTCTTCATGGAAACCAGGAGTATCTGTATCAGGAGGTAAAGCTAACGTAACCGTTACACCAAAAGGTTTCAACTCCATGTCGATTGATTCAGCTAGACCCCTTAGAGCAAATTTACAACTAGAATATATCGAATATCCGTACAATCCAAAGAGAGATACTAGTGATCCAGTAAGAACAATTATACCTTCCTTTCTTTGTTTGAATTTGGGAATAATTGCTTTCACAGGGTAAATGCTCCCCAAGATATTTATATTAATTAGAGATTTGATTTCATTTACTGAAAATGTTTCCATTTCACCACAAACAGCAAATCCAGCACAGTTAACAAGCATGTATATGGGGCCTATTGTCTCTTCGATTTCACATAAATTATTCTCAATATCTTCGAAGTTCGATACATCCACTGATACATAACTGATCTTCTGTTCTGTTGAATTTACCGAACATTTTCTAATATCTTCTATTGCCTGAGCCAGTTTGTCGATATTTCTCGCAATTATAGTCACATGAGCATTATTTTTTGCAGCCAGTTGGGCTATAGATTTGCCAATTCCACTAGAGCCTCCAATTACAACTATATGCTTGTTTGTTATATCTTTCATTTTCTTTTTACCTGAATATTTCCGCACAAGCAAATAAATAATAAAAGGAATAAACAGGAAAATAACCATTGCAAATTATTCGCCGATTCTATATGATAATCAAAATATTCCGGAATTCCAGAATCACCAATTCATTCACAACCACTTGAACGCACCAATTCTTGTGTCTAATGAAATTTGAGGACTAACTCGTTCATATTTGAAGGGGTTCAATTAATTATTAGTACACCGAAATTTTCGGGATAGAAAATGAAGTTGTTTACCTATGGAGGTCGACATCTACGAACGAACTTAACAAATTTAGACAGCAATACAGAAATCTCCTTACTTTCCAAAATTTCAGCAGTCTGTAATGTTTTCTTCGACGATTGGCTCATAGATGGCCGACATTAAATAAATTTTAAATATTTCAAAATGTAGAAGTCCTATACTTGTACATGTGCTGTTAATTCAAACAAATAATTAAAGTGGTAGAAAATGAACTAATTCAGTTCGAATACAAAATATTTATTTCATCATCTCATTTTTGAAACGTTTTCATGAACAAAGATACACATAATTCGAATACTTATTGTTCATGATTTTGTTTAAGAATAACAATGAATCTCATAAAAAGTATAAAAAAATATATCTTTCGTTATTGGAACTAAGCCGTTTCGTGGTAACTATATAATAAATATGAGAATTCAGCTCTTTAATCTTTGCAAGAAAAGTTCAGAACTGTTTCTATACACTGGGAAAACCTGGAATTTTTAAAGGTAGTCTTAGAAAATTGCAACTCGGGCAAATTTATACTTGTTTGGAGTCAAAATGAGGAGAATGTTATGTTAAGTCTAGATTAACTTTCGAAGTAAATGGTTGTCCATTCTTTTCCATAATTCTAAAATCGGTAGATCCAGACCCCGGTTTGGAGACAGCGACGGTGGATTGGAAAATACGAAACAGTTTAGAATAAGCTGATCGATATTGACGGTTGCTTGCTGCGTAAATGAATGGATTGACTACGCTGGATGCCCATGCCAAAATGGAGGCAACAACGTGAAGCGTAGGATAAGCAACGTCATCGTCGAAGACGTTCATCATCATCAGTGGTAAAAAACAGCACAAGAAACAAACAAATATTATTAGCATCAGCTTTGTCAATCGATTATCATCTTTTTCTCTCTTTTGGCTCAGCCTGTCCTTTTTATTTGTTGGCCTAGAGGAAATAAAGGAAAATGGTTTAGCAAACAAATAACTATTCATAGAAGGAAATACTTACTGATGTTTCAACATATTTAATCGCGATCTTCTAACTTTCCAATAAATACAGGAATATGAAATTATAATAACAACACATGGTAGGACAAGACCAATTAGGAACAAAACTTTCTTTGGTGAACTGCCATCCTTCTCTAAGATCGTACAGGAAAATGTGGAAGGATTCAGACCTAACCTTCCCCAAATTTCCAACAAAGGTGGTAACTGAAACAGTGAAATAAATACGAAAATGTGGTAATTATGGGAATTCCAATTGAAATACTTACCATTATCAAGATAGCAATACCCCAAGCCGCTACAATTTGAATCCAGATTGCCGTCTTGGAATACAATTGCTCATAGTACGTGCTATAAGATATAAGTATGTATCTGTAAAAGAATCAATAAATCGTTTCGAAATGTTCATATGGAAATGACAAACTTTTCTCACCTGCTCAATGTAATTGCAACCATATTAAGAAGTGAGACAGCAACATTTCCATAAAATAAAACAGGAAAAAGTTTGCAAAGTGCGTCTCCAAGTGTCCATTCTTCATTTATGTACCTCACTGTTGTGAGAGGAAGATTTACAGAACAAAATAACAAGTCCGATATGCATAATGACAAGACGAATGCAGTAGTTGCATGAGATCTCAATTTAGGACATCTACATAAGGCCAGTATAGTTACGGAATTACCTGAAATATCAACAATATTAAAAAAATAAAATCAATCAAACTTATATATTATTATGCTAACAAAGAAGAAACAAAATAATGTTTGAGGATGGAGTATGAAACATCGTCCGAAATTACAAATATTACAAAAATGTATGAAGTGGTTTCTCGCACATCTTTAAAATACATAATTGAAACAAACTGCTATTTGAAATTCACTTTCATGAAAAACACAAAATTGAGTTTTTTTTCGTATTCCGAAAGTTCGCCTTTTTTTTTCAATTTCACTCGTGAGCAATCTGTTTACTTTTCAATATCTTCATGCGATTATTTACCTGATAATTCGTAAAATAAGTCATCATCTGAACAATTAAAACAGACAGCAAATAAAACTTTATCGGTATCACTTTCAAGAACTTATTTCAATCAGCTGGCACTAGAATCTTCCGAAGTATTTACTCGGTTATCGCTGTAGAAACAGGTGATAAAAGTGCCACAATTTTATTCTCATATACAGTTTGTTTAGGCGAAGAAATGAAAATATATGCACTGAAGATATGAACATAACATCATAAAAATAAAATAATCATTGCCACGGGCCCCGGCAGGGGGGGTGCACTTGCAGCCCCCTGTAGGGAAAGAAATACATAGAAAATATTTATAACAGTGATTAAATTACTATTATTATTATTAGGCAATTTATATTTTATTAGTTAATGGTAGGTATTGTGTGTTATGCAGATGCACCCCCTAACTTTAATCCTGGCGGCGCCCATGATCATTGCAATAGGTACAGTTGTTTTAACAATACATTACAATTTTTGGATGGGAAATGGAAAGTCCTGTTCTTTTGAAGGGCGAAAATTATGTACCGTACCTATAAGTAATTCAGATCCGAAATCGATTTATTCAATTTGAATTTATCCTCTCGAGCTTCTATTTTAAGAGACAGAAAGTCAATGCACTCCTTATCATTGGTTCATTAAGAAATATGTGGTCAATTGATCAATGATCAAAAATCGAAACAGATCTTTATTCATGAAGAATTTTACAATCGAGTGTTCCATTCTTTTCGAAGATAATTTGTTAACGGATTACTTATTTCGTATAAGGTTATATGTTTGAATACGAGAAAAAATGCATGAGATTATAGGGAATTAATGCTTGAAAAAAATTAAATGGGTGAAATAATAATAATTGTTGAATGAATTGAACCATTGAAGAAATATCGAGAAAAATCCAACGGAGGTCGAAATATTTTTTCAATAGTCTGTAACTGCTACTAGGTTGTTGTTTTTAGTTGATTCTTCAAGATTTTTTTGTGTCAACTATACAAGTACCTAAATTTTGAATAGTGACCAAGAGGCGTAGGTTGGAAATTTCAAATGTGCCAGAAAAAATTATAGTGTCTAACTTTTCTTGAAATTATTAATACAAGAAATAAAATGAATAAACTTACCTATAACACCAATTAAACAAAAGAGAATTGAACAAATTGAAGCAACCACTGTGGCAATTTTTGGGTATTTAATGACGGTTATGTTATCGTCAGTAACATTAAACATGCTGAATTTTTCGGCTCTAGCACTTCATTTTTCGCGAATAAATCCAAAAAAACAATTTAAACTCGACAGTTATGGTTTATTCCTCTCACTACGGGCATGATAAAGATGATTTCCATGATAAGTCTCGATCAAAACAAATTCATTTGGCAAATAAAGTGACTAAATGCACCTATCTTGCCGATGAGTCAGTACACCACGTTAATGGATACTTAGATGTGGCCTTTAATAGTCTTCGTATTATGCGACACCGTAAAAAAAAACACTCATTGAAAGAAATCGTTCGTGAGTTGTTGATCTGAAGATATTTCTTGCGGCTGCGAGTTGAAACTGCATACTGCATCTGTGCTAGTGTGTGATGTATTTGAGACAATATATTCCTTCCAACTTTCGAACGTTCTCTTCTACAATCATTCTATTCATCCCGTCTACTTTTGTTCGACATCCATGAACTACAATTGGTATGGAAGTTTGCCTGTACCATTCCTATCCCTAAGAAACATCAATGCTATTGGTGGTTGTTGGGGGACTAGGGACTATTTGTTTATTTTTGATCAACACCCGGTGTTGACGGTCTGCTTAATGCTTATAAATATTCTCTTTGGTTTTGTTAATTATGAAAAAAGTCTTCTCTCTGAAAGTCTGAATATGAATTTCAATGGAAAATAGGGGTTTCGAAAATTTGTTGGAATCAGAATCAGAATATAAATAATTATTCAATACTGGTTTATTATCCCTTCTATTCTCGAAGTGAATCAGAACAAGGTTTAAATTATATTCACAGCTTTGGTCATTGAACGACCGCATAAATGAGATCTTTGAACCAGAATTTCAGAAAAAATTGATTAAATTTTTTTCATTCTTATTATCCATTTTCTACAATATGTGGAAGAAGAGTGCTGTTATTTGCTTCAATCGCAAGTGCTACAAACATATAAGTAAGTGAGATGTAGCCAACAAGCCATCAGTCACCAAATGGACTGGATCCCTTCGTCTTTTTTCTTAGTCCTCCAGTGTTTCGAGTACGGAATGTGTTTCGTCATATTGGAAGAGCGGAAGCTTGACGAGCATGGAACAATAATTGACATATTGAATTAATTGAGCATTTTAATCAGGTCCGGCATTAAAATGTATTCATTACAAGGTTACACGTCACGACTTAAAAAGTTCTTAGAACATTTTGAAAACATCTTCCACATCTGCTTGGAGCATCATGTTTGGCCTTTCATACAGTTCGGAAAAAAAACTACATTTTATGCGTAATAACATGATAGCTTAGTTGCAGGACCAATTATTCTTCGGAATAATTGTTTCCGCAGAATATGTAAAAAAAGGCTATTAGATGCGACATATTTCCCCTGTCACACTTAAAATGGTGAAATCGCTAAAATTGCAGACCGTTTTTTGATGCTATTATTCGAAACCAGGTGCGTTTCGTGCAGATGTTCCCTCTTCCCTCAGCTGTTGATCTCTATGTAACTTCCGAAATATGACATGTTAGAAAGATATTTTGGACCTTCAGGTAACCGTGGATCAGATCTTATCGAAAATCACCGTGTAGAGGTAAGGGCCGAAAAATATCTCAGTTCGAAGCTTATGTTAGATTCTAAATCTACGACCTCGAATTGGCCGGAAAACAGGCTAGTTTTACAGAAAAAAAAATTGAAATGTTAACCCTTTGAAGAAATTTCGACAGTATTCGTGATCCTTGCTCCAAAATTAATTTATTCAAACTGATATCAGAATCGTTATCTACATTTTCGAATGACCCCTTAAGCATGTTGCACAAAATTACTTTAAGGGTTAGCCGTTTGAAGGAATATTCGGTAAACATGTTTTTTTTTTTTAGCGGATCTTGCCGAAAGTCCCCACAAATGGGTAACCGACTATCCTGAACCTGAATGTTCCATCAGTTTTTTCCTGGCGGATCTGAATCATGCATATGTAATTCAGAAATCTCATAGTGTTCTTATACCCGATCCACACTCATGCCGCGAATAACGGCAAGAATTCTTGCCGCGAATCTTGGCGTGAACTTCACGTGTAAATAAGCCAGGAATATTCGCAGTTTGGTTCGCGCGATCCCATCCACATTCGCGTTTCGCGGGTTCGCGGACGTTCACGGCATGAGTGTGGATCGGGCTTTTCAGTGACTAGATTAAACCACAGCCGTCTTTATTAGGTTAGGTTAGGTTAGGTTAGGTTGTGGTGCTATAAAGACGGCTGTGATTAAACACAGTGGCGACATTCGTGGTCTCATTTTTGATTGGCTGCCGGCTCAGCCGCCATATTCTTCCTAAATTCGTTTGTTTACTTTCTTCGTTCACCTGCATTTTATGTTTTATTCAGAATATAAGGCCCATTGTAGTGAGAAAGTAAGAAAATTTAATGGTTTAGAAATGTACCTGTTATCTTTGACTGATACTTTTTGGCCAAGTATCCCTTAACTATCAAAATTTTCTTGTTATTATTCAGCCAAAGTGGTGAGTGTTGTCTTTTATATAAGAGTATTCCTTACGTTTTCTTGTGCCATTTGTTATTTAAATTATCCTTAAATCTTGGGTTCTTTACCTAGTATATGATATCGCAGCCGAAACTTCGATTTGGAGAGTATATATTTTTTTAGATCAATGGTTTACTTGATGACATCCAGACATCCATCTGCTGCAATAAGCAAATTTAACACTGATGTCGATAACGAAACGATAACATTTTCAGAAGAATTCATCAAAATATTCACCAATACGGAAGTAGGCTATAAGAAAATTTGGAAACCATCCCAAACAGGTGTTGTCATTTCGACACGATCCATTCTGGAACTCCAAACTGAATTGTTGGAATATAGAGCGTACCAATTTGTTTTAACAAGTCTATTTTCTCAAGATTGTTTGGGAAATTTATTCTGTGTATTGAGAAGCAAACAAATTGTGCCAAATGTGTTACAAGTGAAAAACAACCTGAAATTGATCTCTGTGTCGGAATACTTGAAGAACGCAAATAATAGCAGCTACGAGGAAGATGACAGAGTTTCTTCAGATTTTTTAGACAGTCTGAAAACATTGAAGCCACTTCATGATTAAGTTATGTTGCCAGAAATGATAGAAACTCCAATTTTCAATTTGAATCGGAGGGACTTGAATTCTCTTTATAATATATCAGGATATATTTCAAAAACTTTTAATACCATCGAATGTGTGAGTTCAGCAGTTTCCAAAAGGCCATTGCACAAAAAATGTAGTAAATTTATACTAATAAAGAGGTTCAACTAACAATCCTTATTTTTCACTTCAGAGGCAGTGTTTTGTTTTCTTTAGAGATGGAAAGTATTTTCATAAAATATTTCATCTCAAAATATAGATCTGAAATTATTTTATTTTAAAGAAATGTCAGATTTGAGGCCAGATTGCCAGAATCTCAAAACCAAAATTATAAAAAGATTTATTATTTTTAGATTGAAAATTGATTCGAAAAAATTCAAAGCATCCTCAAAAAAAAATGAGAAGCTGGCAATTTATTCTGAATTATTTATGTTTCGATTAATCATTTATCAAAAGTCTTCAATTTTTTTTTTATTGTTATTTGTATCCTTCCAACGGGAATGAATGAACGTGAAATCCAAAAGATTCTTTTCATTATAACACTGTAATACAGTACTATAATTAATAAAATGTATGATCTGGATATTCTATTACGTTCTTACAACGATTTACCAGTAAATATTAGGAAAAAAATCATTCTATTTAATTATCATAAGTTTTTTATTACGATTTCCATTCAAATCCTATGGATTCACATTCAAATTTAGGGAGAATATGGCGGATGGGGCGGGGCTTAGCCAGAATGTCGCCACTGTTTAATCTAGTCACTGTAAGTGTTCTTATAGTAATACGCCATCTATACACCCAAATGCTGAAAGTTACCCACCGGCCATAAAATTTTTTCATGCTCCAGCAGGAAAACTGCAATTAAAAATAGATACTACAGAGCGAGAAAACCCGTTCTGTAGAATAGATAGCATTAATGGTAAAAGATATCACAAATGGTGGATGCGAAGATAATGTATCGTAAGTGAAAAACTGTTCACACACTAACGTTTCAATATAAAACAAATCAAGAGGACTTACTTGCATACGATTATCAAATGAAACTGTAATAATATACTAGGGATATTGGAAACCCTTGGTTTCGTAAATTTGCTGAATTCTGCGACTTACGCTTAAAAACCTTACCAGTGTTCTTGGCTTTGTATATCTCTGTATCTGAGAGCAACTAACAACCGTCCCTGGTCATTCTCCCTCTAAAAGTAACTACCTTTTTTATAACCTCAACTAGACCATCGAGTTCAAAATATTCGACTGTGTTCTTCTAATCTACTCTGAAATTGGTTTTATAATAAACTTCCTCATTTTCTGGATGACAACCTAGGACCGATCTATTACAGCACGCTTGACTTGGGGAGTAACCTGGTGAATGCGTGAGAGGGAGATATATAGCTTCAAAATCAAAGGTCAAGTTTATTTCTCAGTCAATAATAACACTTTGATATAGACAATTTATACTATTAAAATTCTTCCTCAATATATAACTGAGAATTTTCTACTACTTGGAGATATCTGCAGTTCATATTTTTTGCATAGTTCTCTAGCCATTTTTTTCTTCCATCATTACTGAAACGAAAATTATCAGTAAAATTTGTTACAAATCTGAGTTTGTTCATCTGAAACATGAGTTTATTACCTAGGTCCAATAACAATCAAATTCACTTGTGGGCTCAAAGTATCTGTAACATTTCCCATTCTGTACTTAAACTCAATTTCATCCAAAAATGAGTTGTAAATCAATCTTGAACATAAATTGTTAATTACTTCATGGGAATCGAAGTACGCAGTGAACTTATTGAACAATGGTAAATCTGCCTTGTATAATATAGAATAGTTGAGGTTCACTGAATGTTCCTATAAAAATGAAAGTGAATTTTCATGAAAAAGGAGTGTTTTTTTCGTTACCGCTTCAGCCATGAAATTAAGTCTAGTTTTCAAAGATTCTGCGTTCGTTTTCTGTGTATAAGAATCGCCATACATATCTACATCATCAGCTAGACAGTTGTAATAACTATCTCCCAAACGGATCACCTCATCTTGTTGGTATTTCAACAAGCAGTTGGCACTGGTTACCCTCTGCAGCCATTGCACTTTCAAAACATCAAATTTATCTTCATTTTTTATTAATTCGTTCACTTTTGAGGTGGTTGTTCCAACAAGCACTATATCAATTCCCTTCTCTGTGAATTAAAATGCGAATTACATTTTTCAGTATTCTAAAGCGAACAAATGAAATAGACAAAACCGATTTTCTCTGATGGAAGTACTTTCTCATGTCTCTTGCTACTATTAAAAAAGTAGATAAGACATATGGTCCATCTCAATGGGTTTTAGCTGGATGGACATTACCCTACTGGTTATTTAGAATGCCATTAAATAGAAAGAATGTTAATCAGAAACACCCTTTAACACATGTAAGTTAAACTCAATACCTTCAATTCCACTTGAAATAAAACTTTTTTAGTTAGAATTGAAACTCAACCAGAAAACAATGAACTCAGAATACAGATCACATTTTTCTGCTATTCATTTGTTTGATGGAATTGAGTTTTCAAGGTTGTTTTTATTCTCTCCACACTTTTGTATATGTGTGAGGTAAAGAATGTTTATATTATTGTGAATCCACCTTACCCATGTGAAGGGAGAAACTACCACCATATCTTTCAATAAGTTCCTCTATTTTTCCTACTGATAATTCTTCATTTCCAGTTACCACAAAGAATTTTATATCCTTTAAAAAATTGCCGATTCTCTTCAGAGCAAATTTATCAATATTAATAATTTTATTTTTTTTTTGTCTTTTCACTGTAAGAATCTCCTCCAGCTCCAGGTGCCTTTTATTAAGTTTAATGACAGCTTTGTTTTTTTGGCAGAGTTCCAGCAATTCGTTCACTGACAAACAATCTTCATAAGACTTATCCTCTCTTATTTTCAGTACCCTCGGGAAACGGATAGTGTAAGAAGTCCGAAAGGATTCATCACTACATCTTACCAATTCTGTAGCACGTACCTAAATCAGACAACCATCAGTAATAGTATCTACCTAATGTTTGATAGAGCTTACTGTAAAAATTAAAGTTTTTTTGGGTTCCAACCAAACATCGGGAATGTCTTTACCAAATATTAGCTTTCCTTCAGTTTTGTTTAGGATTTTTTCACTGGAAAAACCAGCTTCAGTGAATCTTTTATTCACAATTTCCATTTCTTCTAAATTCAATCCACTTGAAACTCTTCCAAAGGACAAAACACTTTTATCTGAAATGCATAAATAGGTTGGAAGAACATTCACTCCATTATTGTAATATAATAGATCAAACCGCACCTTTATCATTGGAAAATATTCCCACAAGAAAAGATTTCAATTCATTTGAATTCGCCTTGTAATAACCACCCATCAATATTAAATCCAAATCAGTTACTACATCTTCGAAATACTAAAATTGAATTAGTAACATTTTTTGTAGCTATTTTGTTTTTGAATGCAAACCTCCATTTTTATCTTGAACCAACCACTTTTTCGATCTTTATATTTGTAAATTGAATGAGGATCTTTGACAACAATCCCTTCTTGTTCTGTATCCATAGACTCATTCAAGATGTTGATAATATCTTGTCTACTGTTAGATTCCCGATATTCACTCAAAATTAAGCTCCCCTCAACTGTTCTCACCACTGCTTGCCGTAAAAGTTTCAATCTTTGCATTAATTCTTTATTTGTCAAAATTTTGTCATTGATAAGGAGGACATCAAAAATACAAAAACAAGGTTGATAGTATTCATTCGTTACTTTCAGCTTTTTGACATCCATAGTCATCCCTGTAAGAATGAGATTCAGTATAATGAAAACATATTCGGCAATACTCCACCTTTTGATCCGAACTTTCTCTTTTTTTTGTGCCATAACATCATTTCTCCGTCCAATATAATATTATCCACATTCTCATGGAACACATTTGTTAAGTTTTGCGTTAAAGTACCACTTCTGAAATTTGGTCCAAATTCATTTGTATAATCATAACCATTTCTAGAGAAATATTTGAATTGTCCATCTTTCATATGCAGTTGAAACCTTTCGCCGTCAAATTTAGTCTCTATAAAATATGTTTTATTTTCAGGAAAGTCTCTTGTGAAAGTTTTTGAATCACTCCTTTTCGAAAGCATTGGTTGGAAGGGCTCAAAAAGAGTCAAATTTAATTCGTTCAGTTTCACTGTGGGGTTCCAAAGATATTCACACACCTATAAATATACATTATGAATGAAAAATCAATTTACTGATCTACTTCGACCGAACTTTCTTCAAATTGTTATTTGAACTGTAATATTCAACAGCATCAGGATGAAATATATTGAGTATTTTGTTGTTATCGATACCAAGCATCAATTTTTTCAACATTATCCTGATAATCCACTTACTTTCCAAACTGGTTAATTTTCTAAATATATTCAACATGATTTCATCTGAAATTCAAAACTGTATGAAAGGGACAAATATCTTTCATCTCTAAATACCTAGTTTCGTATCAGAGACCCGATTTGCTATAAGATCAAGATCATTGTTCAATTCTGAAACAGTTACACTAGACCGCTTTTTAGTAATATATTTTCTCAATGTTGTATGCACAATGTCAGCAAAATCTATGCGAATACAAGAAATATTCGATATTTTATTGTAATTGAGTAAATTTCTTTTATCATTTCCATCGCCTAAATTCAACATTTTAATAATTGCTCTGCCAATTTTATTCTCTTTCATATTATATGTTTTCCTCCCATGATCCATTTCGGGAACAATCAGTCTGATCCCTTGATAGAAAATTTCATAATCCGTTTGAACGTTGAACTCTGTATTGGCTCTGAATTTTGCAAAACCCCTTTTTAAAATTTCTATCTTGTTGTTGTGTCCTTGGGCATTTTGTACTTCTTCCAAAAGTTCGCAAACAACATGGAAATATAGCATTTTGATATGTTTTAGCTTGGAACCCCAAAAACAACAAAAGTCAGATTTTAGGGTTAGTTTAGTCAGGCAGGTTAGGTGCTACAAATAACTGTAATTTTTTCATTTTCCAGCAGGTAAATTTCAGTGATATGTGTTTAGATGGCGCTAGTGGTATCATATTTTTCAACAGATAAGAAAAGTTCGTTCGAAAATTGTACGAGCTCGAAACTGATATCAGATATTCAGATTCGAAATCAGCGACCTCAAATAAGCCGAAATACAGACTAAGTTCAGTACTTTCACGAAGAAATTTTCAGAGGAAATGTATTTTTTCGAGCGAAATTATTTTTGGGCGCTCGTACTACTTACACGAGGGCTATATCATTTCGTAACGATGTCTGTATTTTTCGAATTTTGAGCCGAAAATGGTCTCAATCGACTAGGTTCGACTGACTGATGACGAATCCGTCGAAAAATTCGAGTCTGTCCGCCCGTCCGTATACACGATAACTCTCGAACGGAATGTCCTAGAAACTTAAAATTTTCAGGGTAGGTTCGAATTTCGGATGCCGCGGTTGAGTTTGTTATTGGGCAAAATTCGCCCAGGGTTCCGTAAATATGGCCGCTCGAAATTTTGTTTTCCTGATAACTTCGAAACTACGATCGATCGAGGTGAAATTTTGCACTCAGATGGAGAATTACGAATTCAAGCTACATGCAAAATTTTGTCAGGCTCGCATGACCAGAACCATAGAAACCATAGAAAATTATAACTTTGTCATGGAAAGGCCTATGGACATTTCAGGATAGGTGTGGATCTCGAATGTTGCGGTCACGTTCATCAATGAGCAAAATTAGACTATGGGTTCCGTAAATATGGTCGTTTGAAATTCAGTTTTCTTGATAATTTCAAAACTATGGATTTGATCGTGACGAAAGTTTGTATTTAAATTGAGAATGATATATTCGAGCTACATTTTTTCCAGATCGCGTAACCAGAACCATAGAAAATTGTTGAACGGAAACGCCTAGGGACTTGAAATTTTCAGGATAGGTTTGGATCGCGAATTCCGCGGTCACGTTCATCAATAAGCAAAATTAGACCAGGGGTTCCGTAAATATAGCAGTTCGAACTATTTTTTTCCTGATAGTTTCGAAACTATTTATTGGGTTGGTATGAAATTTCGCACATAGATGAAGAATAATGTATTCAAACTACGTGGGAAATTTTGTCCAGATCGCATTACCAAGACCATAGAAAATTCTAGCGAATTATCGAAAAAGATAATTGGTCACCTAAAGCACTGAGGTGAAGTCTGGACAGTGTGGCCATATTTCGAAAAGCGAATCTACTGCGAAGATGAGAGGAATCTACTGAAATCTATCATATCAACTTTGCAAAATGTAGATACCAAACACCATGTAGCGCTGCTGACTGTGTTTGGAATTTTTGTAGGTTACTTGAATGATTCCGTCAGATCATAGATTTTCGAATACTATAAAATGTTCATAGATGTATAATTTTCCATAAAATTTCACAAAAATATGAAGTAAATATCGAATTATTCAACTAATCATTTGTATCAGTAAGGACTAAGGATATTTCCATACAGAGAAATGTCTAAAACACATCCACATCCAGAAAATCTAACACAAACAATTTGGTTATAATGTTTTTTTGATGTTTACTTATTACGAGAGAGAGCATAGAGTTGGTACTAGTTACGTGAATTACTCACACAGAATATCATAGATCGAAGAAGAAGATAATATTATGCAGTTACGATAAATAGAAATTAAAATTAATAATTGAAATGAACTTTATAATATAAAATATGAAAGAATGACCATCAAATGCTTTAAAGTCAAACAAGGTGGAAATCTACCAAAAAAGTAGATTTCTACTACATATGGTCACAGAGAGTCTGGATTTTCGCCTTAGTTTGACATTTTCTTTGACAGCTGTTAAAATCTTTCCAATTGGTTTCTAAAACTGGAGAATGCGAATCAACGTACAAGGTGGATAAACGAGCGCTCAAAAGCTCCCGACTTCACGGTAGTGCTTTTCATCATTTTTTCAACGGATTTTCTTAAAAATCATTCTGAAGAGGAAGCCGAATATGCAGTCAGTTCATTCCTGAGGGTCTCAAATAACCATTTTTTTGAATTTTACAGTTAAATAAGGAACAAGAGTTCGAGAGTAATCATGATCCTTGATCAAATCTAGAATATCAAAAATTTTAGTGAATAGGTAATTTGAAATCAGCGTTCTGTAGGTTCTCTTGAGGTCAAGTGCGAATTCAGTATAGCTTTCGAAGTAAAAGATAGAAGAATAAGTATAACTTTCGAAGATACAGAACACTATATGGTAATTGCGGGGTGGATGGCGAATAAGCAAAATAACAAAAAAGGCTTCTCGTATGATATTACCATATTATTCCTTTGCGAGCCGAAACGTTGAACCCGAACGAATATAAAAAAAAAATCAGCCACCGACGCATTTTTCCATCTGACAAGCAAATGGACGAAGACCTTGTTTTGTATTTATTAATTAAGCTTGCTGCACACGGTTCATGTAGCTGATAAATAGGTATGTATTGTAGGAGGGTTCCTATTATTTCCCGTTAGTTTTCGTTCAAACGACAGAGCAACTGATGTCGAGTTTCGAGGATAATTATTGCGCTGCGCTGGAGTGTTCTTGTCCAAAAAATGCGGTCCAAACAGACTCCCTTCAGGGGCCGATCGAATGTCCTGATAAAAATTCCGCTACTTTATATTCCTGTGTAGTTTGTTTGCCTGTAATGGAAGCTCTCGCAGGGTCTTCGACATTATTGCCAATAACTGCATGCAAACTTTCCGTTGCATATAACGTTCTTTTAACCGTATGAGACGAAGTAACGATATTCAAAAATTTCAGTTTGAAAATTATAATAATGGATGTCTTATCATTGTAGGATATCATATAAGATAAGTAGGCACTTTTATATCAAAACCATCCGTAGGTACATGGAAGTACCGTTCTTCTGATTCTCTCATAATACCAAAGTGGAAAAACGAGTCCTTTCTTCTTATGGTCTTAAGAAAGATTACCTACAGGTATGGGAATTAACTAAGAACTGTTAATCTTGACGACAGAAAATATATTAGTTCAAAGCTGTATATGAATAATGCAATAAAATCAGTCGGTTGTGGAAATCAACCGTTAATTCACAGTATAGAACCTAGTACGAAACGTAAAGTTGACATGTTATCAATATTGTATTGGGTTGGAATATCAGTAATTTTTGTTTTGTCTGCATCGAATTATTCATCGAAAAAATTCCAAATTTAACATGGTATAACGGCAAAAAGAACCTGATGCACACTGCAATTGAATGAAAAGAGGAAATACAACACCTACTCTTCACATTTGCGGCGCAACCTTAGATTAAAAACTTAACATGTCTTGAATTACCAATACTCGGAGGAGAATTCATCATCAACACGATATTATATTCTAGCCACATCTTGTCAGGTGAGCTGAATGGCGAATACCATCCTTCAAAGATATAATTGTCCGGCTATTGTTTATTTTGTCCGAGTGTAATGACTTGACTGACGTAGGAACGTAAATCAATTACTGAACTTTTACCTATCTGGAATATTGATATTATTCTATTACTTTTATAGGAACTCCACAAACATTTATGTTATAATATTCGTCAGAGAGAAATATGATACATATAATATGTAACTATATATATAGGTAGTTATTCAAAAATATTATATCTTTCCAGTTTTTAATTTCTTTTTAAATCTAATTAATTCGGTTAGATCTTTATAACAAAGTTGAAAGAGATAAACTTATTCGAACTGAACCGGCCAACAATAAGAATGAATTCATTGAAATTTTCTCTCAGTAGTTGAAAAAAATTATAACATCTGATTAAAAACCTCCATAAAACGATATCGAATGAAGTAATTATATAAACTACAGGAGACCATAAAGTTCAGTTTATAATGAACAGTTTAAACTGTTCAGTTTAAACTGAACAAAGTTGCTTCTTACATTTTTTTCAAATGAACAGTGGCTCACCAAAAAAAAGTTCTGGAGGAAAACAGAGGACAGTGTTCCAGAAAAAATATCGCCGTGCAGATTTGCCTGTCACATGGTGTAAACTCTCAATTGTAATATATATGCCAAATTTCAGTTGAATATCTTGTGAAGTGTAGATACTATGAAAAAAAACTTGGAAAAAATTCAAACTTCAACACCCAGTATTTCGAAAACGAAATGTTTGCGATCCCATATTTATGGGAAAATTTTTTTCTTGAAATTACTCAAGAAATCTCCCCTCTTCGTTTGTACCTCCAATTTAGGAACACCCTGTCTCAGAAGTTGCATTCATTCAGTTACAAATTATTGATAGAGATACAGAGATATACATTATAAATGGTGATAATAGAAGTATGCATTATTTTATAAGAGGAAAATTCAGTGGAAAAACGATGTGTTGGGAGGAATGAAATGTGGCCATGGAAGGAGAGGATAAGATGAATAAGTTTCTTCTTTACCACTTTACTGTGTTTGGAGAAAATTTCAACGATCGGATAGTCGCGGATTGAAAGCGATCGACTATATAAATGAACGCATCAATGGTCACTTCGAGCCATTGCCTCTTGAAAAGCTAGCAGCTACGGAGGTACTCGTACTACTGTCAACTACTAATTTCCAAAATTTTTTGGAGAAAATGAAATTGTCAGTTCTTTTCTTCTTATTGTGCATTACTGCAAGTCTAGCAGGTAAGGAGTTTTATTTATCGCCATTGTTTCTATCCATTCGAAGGATATTGGGTTCTCACTTATATGATATTATCGGAAAGAGCAAAAGTTCCTAAATTGTCAAAGGTTTTTCATTTTATTTATGAAAAAAAAAACGCACTAGACCCCAATCTAATAATTTATTAGCATTTTAATATAGTCTTGGAATTCGGATATTGCCAGACCAAGTCATTATTTTATGACAAAATTTTTTCTAGAATATACCTAGGTATTCTCCTATTAATTTTCAATTTTATTCTTCGAGAGGAAAAAAGACTAAATAACCTCTTTTGAAATAAGGTTTTTTTGGCAAATCAATTAATTTCTCAAAAAAATTGCATCTAAATAATTTTAAATTTCACCCTCAGACAAACTTTGACTTTTTCAGATGAACCTGCTAAAGTAGTCTGTTACTTCAGCAACTGGGCGGTATACAGACCAGGTCTTGGAAGATATGGGCAAAAAGATTTACCAATTGATTTATGCACGCACATTATCTATTCCTTTATTGGTGTGCAAGATAAAGATTGGAGTGTTCTGATTATAGATCCAGAGGTGAGAGCACGATCCCTTTTTGCAGAACAAACTAAAACAACTTTTTTTTTCAAATTTTCAGCTGGATGTTGATATGAATGGATTCAATAACTTCACTAGTTTGAAAAAGAGCCATCCAAAAGTAAAATTCATGGTCGCCGTTGGTGGATGGGCAGAGGGTGGTTCTAAATATTCTGCAATGGTCGCAGAAAAATCACGGAGGGATATTTTCATCAGAAATGTCATCGGTTAGTTCGAATATTCAGAAAATATTCCGAATTTTTGATTAATTAATTTCACCTCCCAGATTTCATGAACCGATATAATTTCGACGGTTTTGATTTGGACTGGGAATATCCAGGAGCTGCTGACAGAGGTGGTAGCTTTTCCGACAAAGACAAATTCCTTTATTTTGTTGAAGAGCTGAGACGGGCTTTCAATAAGGAGGGAAAAGGTTGGGAAATTACCATGGCCGTTCCGGTAGCCAAATTCAGATTGAATGAAGGATATCACGTACCAGAATTATGCCAGTAAGTATAGGTAATTGAACAGCAATGAAAAATTCTACTTTTCATCGATGCGTAGACTGATTTCACAGAGTGGACCGCTTTGAAACGCAACCTCTTATTATATTGCTGACCGTAATATTCTTCAAACTTTGCAAAAGAATTTCGATGAAATTGCAAATTATAATTTCAATTCCTGAATTCGAGAATCCAAGGAACCTTTATTATTCCTCCGAGCTATTTTTGCTGGCACTTGGCCATCTTTTTTATACAATCTAGGAAACGTGAAAGAATATAGGTAGCTCTAACGTTTAACGAATTAATCCGTTATTCTTCAGACTTGTTGATGCTATCCATGCTATGACATATGATCTTAGAGGAAATTGGGCAGGTTTTGCCGATACCCATAGTCCTCTTTACAAAAGACCACACGATCAATGGGCTTATGAAACACTGAACGTGGTAAGGTCTCCGCAAAAACCAGATGGTAAATTGAGAAAAAAAAGCTCTTCATTTTTTTTAGAACGATGGATTGCAATTATGGGTTAACTATGGTTGTTCGCCAAAAAAACTTGTTGTCGGAGTTCCTTTATATGGAAGAAGTTTCACGCTGAGTAACAGTAATAATAATTATAATTTGGGAACTTATATTAATAAAGAAGCTGGTGGTGGAAACCCAGGACCTTACACAAATGCATCTGGCACCTTAGCTTATTACGAAGTGAGTAGTTTTATCGGAAATTATTTTGCAATGATTGCACTTCTCAATCAATTCGGTATTTCCTTGTCTCTAGATATGTACCATGGTCAAGGACAAATCTGGAGGGTGGAATAGGAAATGGGACGAATATGGAAAAGTACCATATGCTTACAAAGGTATGTTATATGAATTTTTTCGAAGAATAAAGTAATATGAATTTCTTATTTAAACTCAATTTCAAAAAGTTAGGTTTGCTTTGGAAAGATGTTCAAAATTGAATCTGGCTTTCTGCGCATAATTTTCATATTTTATTATGATTAACATTCAAGGAAACCAATGGGTTGGTTATGAAGATCCTGAAAGTGTTCAAATAAAAATGGATTTCATCAAAGAAAAAGGTTATGGTGGTGCCATGGTATGGGCGATAGATATGGACGATTTCCATGGACTTTGTGGTCCAAAAAATCAACTAATGGTCATTCTCGCGGAGAACATGATGTCCTATGTAGTGCCAGAATCTACTGCTACTACAACTCCCAGAGTAAGCAACAACTAAGTGAGCAAGTTAAAAAATATCATTTTATCAAATTTGAAATTATTTAAGGCTGAGTGGGCAAAGCCGCCAAGCACCCCTTCTGCCGATGGATTGGATCCAGTAGTTAATGTAACAAAGCCTGGCCAATGGAACCCTTCCCAGACTCAAAGCACAAATAAACCTAGCTCCTCTCGACCTCCGACAACCTACCAAAGCAGTTCTTCGCCGAAACCAACAACGTCAAAACCATTATCTTCTCCTTCGAACGATATAGATGAGGGATGTTCTCACACTGAAGATTTTCTTCCTCACATTGACTGTACTAAGGTAATTCAAATTGATTAAGTAAGAATTGCAACTCTAACAAACAAGTTTTCAGTACTACCGCTGTGTCCATGGCAAAAAAATGGAATTTGATTGCAAACCAGGCACTGTTTATCACACAGTGACTCACATCTGTGATTGGCCTGCTAATTCTGATAGAGATGAATGCAAGAAAGTGTAATTCTTTCGAACTGATATTATTAATGAGATTAAAATATAATTTATGAAATAGTCTTGTGGTTTCTTATAACCTTCTCGAAATTATAATTGTCCCATATAGACATTGTATGGTTATTGGAGTCGTGGCATAAGTTTTAGCGCCAATATGATGTATTATTTATTCTTCCAGAAGGCTGAAACAAAATAACATGACGCAGGACAAACTCGTCTGTTGATGGATATGGATAACTCCACAGAGCAGTTATAATAATACGTGATCTGCTCAAGTATTTTTTAATTAGTGGAAAATATTATTTTGCAATCTGAAAGTGCCCGAAATTATCTCCGATTTTTCTGATATAAATTATCGGTTTTTGGAATAGTTGTCCACAAGGATTTTTCTTCACTAGGCTAGTATTGAACAACTGAGATATGTATATGGACACACAGCACCTATAGTATAATAAGTATTCGTTGATTTCTAATATTAGTTTTGTCCAGTACTTAAAAAACAAGATCACGATGGATAGAAACAATATTTAATATTATTCACATCTTCACCTCATCGGTTTGTACAAACTGTCATATTGTTTGAATAACTTCTCAATAATTTCTTTCATTAAACTCAGAAATAGCGAAAATAATAAATTCAAAACTCGATTAAATAAAAATAACTGAAATGGAAACAAACTACAACATTCAACGAAATTAAAGTTGGAATCAGTCTCAATCAATTCAGTTGGTCCAACTAAAATATCAAACTAGATGAGACTACTCATACTCATCTTCTTCTCGTCGGCCCATCATATCAAGAACCCCCTGAAAAAATAATTGTGGAGATTGAAGGAATATATTGAAATAGTTCACCTTAAGGGAATCCAGCAAAGACGAGTCGTCCAGCGTTGTTATTGGTTGAAGAGGAGTAGCAGCAGGCATATTAAGCACCTGAAAAATATCAAAATAACAAGTTTTTTTTCATTTCTCCAAAACAATTATTATTCTAAATGGGAAACATTTATTTATATGTACTCACCAAAGGGGAACTAATTGATTCTTCGGTTGTATAGATGTCAGGCCTTACAGTGGAGGGTGGTAATTCAACCTGTATATGCATTTAATCAATATAACACAAAAACATTGAAGACAGAGCAGAAAAAAAACTTATTATTACCATAATTTCTGATGAATCATCAGAGAATGATGAAGGTAGTGGAGGGGGTGGTGGTGGAGTCCTGCACTGAATAAAAATATCGAAAGTTCAGAAACAGTCAAAAAATGGAAACCAAATATCTATTTTTGAAATTACCAATTCTTCTGCAGTCCTTCTTATAATATATGTTAATACCAATCTACAATATCTGAATCTCAACATTTGAATACAACCCATAAGCTATTTAAATGAGATTTATAGATAGGTACATGTGAATATTAAAAAGCAATAAAACCTTTTTTTCGCAGAAGTTATGCAACTTGATTTTTCCCAAAATCAAGAATATGTCATCGAAAATCATCAATCTTAGAGCAATTTGTTTGATGATCTTACCTGCATCCCAGATGTAGAAGCATCTAGTGAAAGAACCTGAAATAATTTTTAATATTTATTTAAGACCAAATACTATTACTCATAAAGAGTACTAGATTACAGATTGGAATTGTGGAAAATTATCCAACAATACAGGGTGTCCATTTTTGAATTTTTTTCTTCAAGTTTCTAATTTATTTACTTTATACGGAATAGGGTGATTTTGAACTTTTTATGATTTCAATTCATTACATACACTATACAAATTTGCGAAATAATATTTGTAGAACAGAAAAAGCCATGACAACCATAAAACGTGTGAATAAAATAAACTATTATTCAATTTCCGCAATTTTTTGCTTGTTGTTCATCATATGATAAGATAGTGACACTTACAGTTTTGTAATCTTCTTTTCGTTCCTGGACAATAGGAGTTGATGTTTTTGGTTGTCCCTTGAAAAATAGAAGAGAGTCTGAGATCATTCAAAGAGGATATGGAATTTAATATACCGTATGAAATTTGTTTTGTCTTCTTTGAAATTCATCAGATTGTTTGAGTTCAGCCAACCAATCGACCTCATTTTTCATGAATCGTTTGTAAAAGCACACAGCATTGCATTCATTATCATCATCAGTTTCTGAAATTGAATACGATAAGGTTTTTACATTATGACTCAATTCTCTCTCTTCATTTTACCATATATGTTACTGAAAACTTGGTAATCCAAATCTTCTGTCAGTTCCGTTTTTTCTGACATAATTTCTTGACCAAAGGAGCTAGTAGCTTCTTTGGACACTTCTAGAGGGATATTGGGGTCGCCCTGTATGTTTTTCAGATTGCGGTTCAACAATTGAATGAGCTTTTCAAGATCTGCAGCTGACAAATAACATCCATATAGTTCTTGTGTCAGAGTTGCGACAGCTTCTTGAAGAAATATAATTTGAAATTCACTCTCAACCTTGAAATATAAGTTTTTAAGGAAACCATTTAAGTTAATTTGCCATATTACCATTTCCACCGTTTCCAATAGTGCCCTCAATTTGATTAAAGTACAGCAAATACCATCGTTAATTTTTATAACATGCCTCCGCATTCTGGGAACAGATGCAATTTTTCGTTCTACAAATATATTTTCTATTTTGGCTAGGCTCAACGTAGGTGGATCAACAGGAAAACGGGTTTCGTTCAGTTTGATCTTAATTCTGTCACCACCATCTTTCATGAGATTGACCAGCTGGGGAATGCTTTCATCCAAAACTTTCAAAAATATAGCAGATTCGCCTTTTGAGGAAGACACCAGAAACATGCTTGTTAATAAGTGTGATCTAAGAAGAACAACTTGTCCTTCAATGAACTGAAAAAGTTCAAGTAGTTATTCTTCACATATTTGATATTAGAAAATGTATACTAGATAAACTAATAGCAACCGGTTTCGATCCGTATCAGATCTCGTCAGTGTGCAGTAAGCAAAATGACAAATTCGATAAGAGAAACAGAAAACCTTTGAAACATAAGGCAACGGTGATCAGAGAAAATTTCCCCAATCACGCCACCTGTCCGTTCCAAAAGCAACTATCTCAAATATCTTTAGATCATGAATCGCCTTCCCAACTCTCCAAGACAAAGACACTTGTGTGAACTGCCGTGAACATTACGAGCATATGTTCACACATGGAAATTACAGGTTCAAGCTTCAACCTTGATCGTCTGAACAATTGGCTAAAATAATATTCTTTATTATATGTTTTTATAACTCACAGTAGCATTACGAAGACATTCCATTACAGTGTCATGATTTAATGGAACAGCTGTTGCTTTCTCGAATCCTGTCAGATCAAGAGATACATCATGCAGACCAACATGCATTTTGCTTATAATATTTTGCATATTTTTGGTTATTACAGCTTGGATATCATAACAATATTTAGAAAGATCGTGTATTGTTTCTTCAGATATTTTCACAAAAGTATTATTCGAAGAATTCCTGTAAAGTTAGAAATTTCGTTGATATCTTTACTTCTTTGACAAGATAATGATAGAAACTGGATAACTTTTCAAAGCAAATCTTTTAGTGAAGAACTTATTCCCATCTTAATCACAAAATGCTTGGTTGGCACTGAGCATTTTCATAATTCTTCTGGGAATTAGTCAAGTCTCCACGGTGGAAGTTTGAACATCACAAAAGATACTCACATCGAATAATTAAATCGTTTAAGAAAATCATTCAGCTCTGAATGAATACGGGACAGGTTCTTGAATTCAGTCAATAGCTGAATCATCACCTTTTTTTTATTTGTTGTTTTTCTTCTGTGGTAAAAAGACATAAGAAGTGACAATGCAGTAGGCAAACTACACACTGCTGCTGCTGCTAATATTTTAACATCTCTTTTCTTCAAAGCATAATAAGTAGTGCATAATGCTGTAGCCAGAATAATAATCTCTCTACTGACATCAACAGAAGAATTTCTCACCTCACGTTCCACCATTCGAATGAAGATCAAATCTTCATCAAGTATAAGACCACTTTCTATAATTACTTTCTGACAGAAAAGCTCCACCTGAGAAAGCATTGAATATGTACTATTATATCAATTGATTCCAATAACCCAATCGACCATAAATACAACTGGTCGGGATTTCCGAAAATTTGAGGATACACTCGTAGTCGTATAGCATTAAGAATTAATTTTGGATGAAGAATTACCTCGTCATCCATACTTTCGTTTTTATTTTTTTAAACACAGGGAGGAAACCAAGTTAAAATTGAAATCAAGGATTGTTTACAAACAAATACAAAATAGAAGTCATAGATGAAAGAATACTGTATTCAGTGTATTCTTTTATTCATGATCAAACAATAGGCTATAGTTCTATGGACTACAGAGTTAATGAAATTACGCAATTAATTTTTTGAATAAAAAATACTGCCTCTATATATTTATGTAAAGAAAAGAAGTGTGAAGTGTTATTGAAAAAGAATTGTTGAAAAAAGTCCGTACCAGCCGTTATAAACAATAATCTAAATCAAAAGGAAATACAATGTACTTATAATCCGTTCAAGAATTGACATCTCGGAAGGCTGTGGAAGATCTGATTTCAGTTTCGAAAACTACGTGTTCGAATTTACTTCGAATCAGGCCGGCCATGTTCCCACTTTCTCAGATTTTCACCGAAATAATTAAGCATTTTCAAAGTAAATGTTTTTCCAACTGAGAAAACTACTTGAGCCCTGCATGTAAATATTGAACTTGTTCTTTTATGGGTATCTAAATATTGATGATGATTTTTCAGATTCAAAGGAGTTTTATTTGTGTCATCATGCTCGTGGATTCCTTTCACAAAACAAAGATGTTGTTTGCCATCACAATAAGGACTATACATTTTGAAGGGAATCTAGGTTACTGAAGGTATGATTTCATATTTTCCTTGAGTTTTATTTGCATTGTATTCATCGTTGTTAGATATTGATAATCAAAGCAATTTCTGTATGTCTTCCAAGTCCTCTGCAGATAAGTGACAAATAGATTATTAAATACTCTCATTCAATGAAAGAGAATATCTTTTATAGAGTGATTGGATTCTGAAAGAAATCGATAGGGAATTATTACTAACCTACTATAATTTGTGAATATGTTCACTCATTTCTATTCCCAGAGTCCTTTTCAACATAAACAAATTTTTACTTGAAATTGACATGATCATCATTATCTTTTATATAATGATCAAATATCTATAGAAATTATACCTCGTAAGGTTTTATTTACGTTTGGTTTCCATAGTCAAGGCTACTTTTACATTGGTTCATATGCAAATATTTTTAGACACTTCAGGGCCCCATGCATTATCAGTCTTAGTTGACAATTTTAATTGCACAACTATAATTGTGCATTTGAGGTTGTAATGTCTGGGGCACATTCGAGATGTCAATTTTCATTTGAAGAATGCTTGAATATCAAACGTCTAGTTATTAGATTTCTTTTCTAATCAATAAAGATAGGTCGTTCCTCTCCTCAGGTTCGAAAAACATTGATGGTCTATTGGTGATCCTGGAGCAGTTCCGAGTTGTTCCGGTTCAGTTCTGAAGGAATGACAGTTCTACGAAACAGTTCCACACATCTCAGGAGGCTGCAGAAAATTAAGTTGGTAATAGAGTATTCAGTAATATTTTGGGTTGGTGATTTCATCAAACAATATACCTATATCATCGCTTGGAAATTGTCTCAAGTTTTTAACTGATTTTAGTTTCGATAACTTCATCGTCGAATTTACCATTTCAGGCCGGCCATGTTCCCACTTTCTCAGATTTTCACCCAAATAATTAAACATTATCAAAGTAAATGTTTTTCCAACATAGAAAACTACTTGAGCTCTGAAAGTAACATTGAACTTGTTCTGTTATGGGTATCTAAATGAGGTGATATTGATGATAATACGATTTTTCCGATTCGGAGGCGTTTTATTTGTGCCATCATGCTTGAGGATTCCTCTCCAAAACAATGATGTTGTTTGTCAACAAAATAAGGACTATACATTTTGAACGGAAATCAAGGTATGTTATATTGAGTAACTGTTCAATTTCATCATAGAAATAAAACATAAATATAACCTAGAAAAGTGTTTGGCAAATACCTTGAGAGTTTTTGAGCTTGCAAAAAATGTTTTTAAATCTCGCATACGATTGCGATGGTATAAACCTGTATACCAACAGTAATTCAATTTGATCATTGTTGTATTGACGAATTATCGAATTCTAGATCAATTTTAGAGGCATAGGTAATGCCGGAATGTTCAAGTGCAGTTCAAACATGGGAATTCGTGTTTGAAAACGCAAAAACATCGTGGAATTTCACGGAAGGCCAATGTTGAGATATCATTCATTTGAAGATCATTAAAATATTTATTCTGTTCACCAAACCCAATTCAATAATTATTGCATTCTTTATGGGTATTGGAAATTTTGCAAAATTCTAACCATATAAATAAGTGACTGAATGAATCGTATTTTATGAGAAGAATGCTAGAATTTCACGAGAATGTTTTACTCAATCTGATACTCATTTTAATTTTCTTTATTCTTCTGTTGCTAGTTCACCTCTGCAGTCAGTGAACTGATGATTGTCAAGAAGAAATTTGACCATGATATCGACGACTAGAATGAGCATAACTGAAGAGTGCAGACAGGCAGATTTAATCAGAGGAAATTATATTCAGTATGGGGAATACTGACCTATTAGGAATAGTTAGGAGGTATTTTATTTTTTATTTGAAATGGGGTTGTTATGGCTTGGTTAGTCTTCCGGGAAGTTGGGAGGTAAAATTTCATATCATAATCGCCATTAATGCGAGATTATACTTTGATCATCTTTCATTTGCGTTGGATATCTATAACAAAGCAATTTCTGTATCTCCTCTATATATCCATTCATTGGTGGTCACATATCGATCGAAATTTATGCAAAATTACACCTCATAAGTCTCTATTGACATTTGGTGTCCATAGTCAATGCAACTTTTTCATTTGTTCATGTGCACAAATGACACTGAATTCGAAAACTACGTCCTCGAATTTACATTTAATCAGGCCGGCGATTTTCTCAGATTTTCACCGAAATAATTAATCATTTTCAAAGTGAATGTTTTTCCAACCTAGAAAACTACTTGAGCTCTGAATGTAACATTGAACTTGTTCTTTTATGGGTATCTAAATGAGGTGATATTGATGATAATACGATTTTTCAGATTCGAAGGCGTTCTATTTGTGCCATCATGCTTGAGGATCCTTTCCAAAACAATGATGATGTTTGCCAACACAATAAGGACTATACATTTTGTAGGAAATCTAGGTTACTGAAGGTATGATTTCACATTTTCCTTAACTTTTATTTGCATTATAATCATCATTGTTAGATATCGATGATTACAGCAATTTCTGTATGTCTTCCAAGTCTTCTGCGGACAAGTGATACATACTTCCATTCAATGAAAGAGAATACCTTTTTTGGAGTGGTTAGATCCTGAAAGAAATCGATAGGATATTATTACTAACCTACTATAATTCGTGTATACGTTCACTCATTTCTATTCCCAGAATCCTTCTTAACATTAACATTGACAAATTTTTACTTGAAATTGAAATGATCATCGTTATCTTTCAAATCATGGTAAAATATCTAACGAAATTGTACCTTGTAAGTTTGGTGTTCATAGTCATAGTCAATACTACTTTTACTTTTATCAAATGATACTTGAGGGCCCCATGCATTATTAGTCTTAGTTGACAATTTTAAATGCACAACTAAAGTTGTGCACTTGAGATTGTAATGTTTGTGGCACATTCGGGATGTCAATTTTCATTTGATGAATGCTTGAATATCGAACGTTTAGTTATTAAATTTCTTTTCAAATCGATGAAGATAGGTCGGTCCTCTCCTCAGATTGAAAAAACATTGATATCGGGTTTTTAATAAGGGCTGGAATTAACTTTTCTTCGCCTTCAGTCTCATTTTGCCACTTTTCTTCTGTTATTCACTTAGAGAAGTCCTCCCTCATATTTAAAATTCTTTATTGTGGTGCTTTCCATAGCTCTTCGAAGTTAGAATCTGCCCATAAATGACACATGGATGGATTTTTATTATTTTTTCAATCTTCAATTAACTTTCTTCAATCTCCAATTAATTCTAGCTATCCAATATATGAAAATTTCATATTTGAGTTAACTTGGCCGCCATCTGTACTCGAATGCAAAAAAATCGTACCCGACTTACAGAGTGATTTCATTTTCTTAGGGCCGGTTTCACAATGTCTGGTTACCAATACTTAACCTGAAGTTACTGCTGCTACTGGCACTAACGAATGGCTAATGTACCGTTAATATTCTTCCTAACCGAAACTTTAACCCGAATAGTGTTTGGTCAAGTTACCTGAAGAATAACCAGACATTATGAAACCGGCCCTTAGTTGCAGAAGATATACTCTTGCCACTTGCGTATAGATGGTCTATCGGTGATCCTGGAGCAGTTCCAAGTTGTTCCGGTTCAGTTTCGAAGGAATGACAGTTCTACGAAACTGTTCCACGCCATCTATGATCATACCTCTATTGGTTATCCTGGAGCAGTTCCGAGTTGTTCCAGTTCAGTTCCAAAGGAATGGCAGTTCTACGAAACTGTTCCATCTATGATCAAACCATATACCTAATGTTCAATGGTCTATGGGTGATCCTGGAGCAGTTCCGAAGGAATGACAGTTCTACGAAAATGTTTTACACCATCTATGATCAAACTATAGATCTAATAATAATCTATGGACTACAGAGTTAATGAAATTACGCAATCAATTTTCAAATAAATAAGTGTTATTGAATAAGAATTGTTGAAAAACGTCCGTAACAGCCGTTATGAACAATAATCTAAATCTAAAGGAAATACAATGTACTTATACTCCGTTCAAGAATTGACATCTCGGGAGGCTGTGAAAAATTTGATTTCAGTTTCGAAAACTACGTGCACGAATTTACTTTCAATCAGGCCGTTTCCACTTTCTCAGATTTTCACCGGAATAATTAAACATTTTCAATGAAAGTGTTTTTCCAACAGGAAAACCACTTAAGCCATGCATATAAATATTGAACTTGTTTATTTATGGTTATCTAAATATTGACGATAATACGATTTTTCAGATTCAAAGGAGTTCAATTTGTGTCATCATGCTCGAGGATTCTTTTCTCAAAACAAAGATGTTGTTTGCCAACACAATAAGGACTATACAGTTTGAAGGGAATCTAAGTATGTAAGGCTGAGAATACGGAGGTTACTGAAGGTATGATTTCATATTTTCCTTGAGTTTTATTTGCATTGTAATCATCGTTGTAAGATATTGATAATCGAAGCAATTTCTGTATGTCTTCCAAGTCCTCTGCGGACAAGTGACAAAAAGATTATTAAATACTTTCATTCAATGAAAGAGAATATCTTTTATAGAGTGATTGGATTTTAAAAGAAATCGATAGGGAATTACTACTCACCTACTATAATTTGTGAATATTCCCAGAGTCCTTTTTAACATTAACAAATTTTCACTTGAAATTGACATGATCATCATTATCTTTTATAAAATGATCAAATATCTATCGAAATTATACCTCGTAAGGTTTTATTTACGTTTGATGGTCATAGACAAGGCTACTTTTACATTGGTTCATATGCAAGTATCGAAAGACACTTCAGGGCCCCATGCATTATCAGTCTTAGTTGACAATTTCAATTGCACAACTATAATTGTGCACTTGAGGTTGTATTATTTAAGGCACATTCGAGATGTCAATTTTCATTTGAAGAATGCTTGATTATCGAACATTTAGTTATTAGATTTATTTTTTAATCGATAAAGATAGGTCGCTCCTATCCTCAGATTCGAAAAACATTGATGGTCTATTGGTGATCCTGGAGCAGTTCCGAGTTGTCCCGGTTCAGTTTCAAAGGAATAAAGGTTCCACACATCTCAGGAGGCTGTGGAAAATTGAGTTGGTAATAGACTATTCAGTAATATTTTGGGTTGGTGATTTTATCAAACAAATTCGGTGATCATTTTAGAAAAATATACCTATATCATCGCTTAAAAATTGTCTCAAGTTTTCAACTGATTTCAGTTTCGATAACTTCGTCCTCGAATTTACCTTTTCAGACCGGCCATGTTCCCACTTTCTCAGATTCTCACCGAAATAATTAAACATTTTCAAAGTGAATGTTTTTCCAACATAGAAAACTACTTGGGCGCTGAATGTAACATTGAACTTGTTCTTTTATGGGGATCTAATGATGATAATACGATTTTTCAGATTCTAAGGCGTTTTATTTGTGCCATCATGCTTGAGGATTCCTCTCCAAAGCAATGCTGTTTTCTGCCAACACAATAAGGACTTTACATTTTGAAGGAAATCTTGATATGCGAGGCTGAGAATACGGAGGTTACTGAAGGTATGATATAATATTTTCGTTAAGGTTTATTTGGAATGTAATCATTGTTGTTAGATATTGATAATTAAAGCAATTTCTGTATGTCTTCCAAGTCTTCTGGGGACAAGTGACACATAGATTATTACAAATTTTTATTCAATGAAAGAAAAAACCTTTTATAGAGTGGTTGGATCCTGAAAGAAATCGATAGGAAGTTATTACTATACTACTATAACTCGTGAATATGTTCACTCATTTTTATTCCCAGAATCCTTCTCAACATTAACATTAACAAATTTTAACTTGAAATTGAAATGATCATCGTTATCTTTCGTATAATGGTCAAATATCTATCAAAATGAATCGAAATTATACCTTGTAAGTTTCTATTCACGTTTGGTGTCCATAGTCATTGCTACTTCTACATTGGTTCATGTGAAATTATTAAAAGACACTTGAGTCTTAGTTGACAATTTCAATTGCACAACTAAAGTTGTGCACTTGAGATTGTAATGTTTGGGGCAAATTCAGGATGTCAATTTTCATTTGAAGAATGCTTCAATATCGAAAGTTTTGTTATTAGATTTCTTTTCTTATCGTTAAAGATAGGTCCCTCCTCTCCTCAGATTCAAAAAACATTGATATCGGGTTTTTAATTAGGGCAGGAATTAACTTTTCTTCGCCTTCAGTCTCATTTTGCCATTTTTTTTCTGTTATTTACTCAGAAAAGTCCTCTCTCATATTCAAAATTTTTTATTGTGGTACTTTCCATAGCACTTCGAAGTTAGGATCTGCCCATAAGTGACACATGGTTGGATCCTTATTTAAATCGATAACTATCATTATTTCTTCGATCTCCAATTAACTATCTTCATTTATTCAATCTCCAATTAAATACAGCTTTCCAATCTATGAAAATTTCATATTTGAGTTAACTTGGGCGCCATCTGTACTCGAATGCAAAAAATGTCTTATCGGCCTTACAGAGTACTTTAATTTTTTAGCTGCTGAAGATATACTCTTGCAACTCGCGTATAGATGGCGCTAGCGGTATCTGATCTGGGATCTTGCTAAAACGCTAAAAAATCATCTCGAGTTTTTTAACTGATTTCGAAAACTACGTCCTCAAATTCACCTTTAATCAGTTCGGCCATGTTCCCACTTTCTCAGATTTCCACCGAAATAATTAAACATTTTCAAAGTAAATGTTTTTCCAATAGAGAAAACTTTTTGAGCCCAGCATGTTAATATTGAACTTGTTCTTTTATGGGCTTGTATCTAAATGACGTGATATTGATGATAATACGATTTTTCAGATTCGAAGGCGTTTTATTTTTGCCATCATGCTTGAGGATTCCTTTCACAAAACAATGATGTTGTTTGCCAACACAATAAGGACTATACATTTTGAAGGGAATCTAGATATGTGAGGCTGAGAAAACGGAGGATATTGAAGGTATGTCGGCCCTTAGTTGCAGAAGATATACTCTTGCCAGTTGCGTATAGATGGTCTATTGGTGATCCTGGAGCAGTTCCGAGTTGTTCCGGTTCAGTTCCAAAGGAATGGCAGTTCTACGAAACTGTTCCATCTATGATCAAACCATATACCTAATGTTCAATGGTCTATGGGTGATCCTGGAGCAGTTCCGAAGGAATGACAGTTCTACGAAAATGTTTTACACCATCTATGATCAAACTATAGATCTAATAATAATCTATGGACTACAGAGTTAATGAAATTACGCAATCAATTTTCAAATAAATAAAAGAAGTGTGAAGTGTTATTGAATAAGAATTGTTGAAAAACGTCCGTAACAGCCGTTATGAACAATAATCTAAATCTGAAGGAAATACAATGTACTTATACTCCGTTCAAGAATTGACATCTCGGGAGCCTGTGGAAAATCTGATTTCAGTTTCGAAAACTACGTGCACGAATTTACTTTCAATAAGGTCGGCCATGTTTCCACTTTCTCAGATTTTCACCGGAATAATTAAACATTTTCAATGAAAGTGTTTTTCCAACAGGAGAACTACTTGAGCCATGCATGTAAATTTTGAACCTATTCTTTAATGGTTATCTAAATATTGATGATAATACGACTTTTCAGATTCAAAGGAGTTCTATTTGTGCCATCATGCACGAGGATTCCTTTCTCAAAACAAAGATGTTGTTTGCCAACACAATAAGGACTATACAGTTTGAAGGGAATCTAAGTATGTAAGGCTGAGAATACGGAGGTTACTGAAGGTATGATTTCATATTTTCCTTGAGTTTTATTTGCATTGTAATCATCGTTGTAAGATATTGATAATCGAAGCAATTTCTGTATGTCTTCCAAGTCCTCTGCGGACAAGTGACAAAAAGATTATTAAATACTCACATTCAATGAAAGAGAATATCTTTTATAGAGTGATTGGATTCTAAAAGAAATCGATACCTACTATAATTTGTGAATATTCCCAGAGTCCTTTTTAACATTAACGAATTTTCACTTGAAATTGACATGATCATCATTATCTTTTATATAATGATCAAATATCTATCGAAATTATACCTTGTAAGGTTTTATTTACGTTTGATGGTCATAGACAAGGCTACTTTTACATTGGTTCATATGCAAGTATCGAAAGACACTTCAGGGCCCCATGCATTATCAGTCTTAGTTGACAATTTTAATTACACAATTATAATTGTGCACTTGAGGTTGTAATGTTTAGGGCACATTCGAGATGTCAATTTTCATTTGAAGAATGCTTGATTATCGAACGTTTAGTTATTAGATTTCTTTTTTAATCGATAAAGATAGGTCGCTCCTATCCTCAGATTCGAAAAACATTGATGGTCCATTGGTGATCCTGGAGCAGTTCCGAGTTGTTCCGGTTCAGTTCCAAAGGAATAAAGGTTCCACACATCTCAGGAGGCTGTGGAAAATTGAGTTGGTAATAGACTATTCAGTAATATTTTGGGTTGGTGATTTTATCAAACAAAATCTGTGATCATTTTAGAAAAATATACCTATATCATCGCTTAAAAATTGTCTCAAGTTTTCAACTGATTTCAGTTTCGATAACTTCGTCCTCGAATTTACCTTTTCAGACCGGCCATGTTCCCACTTTCTCAGATTCTCACCGAAATAATTAAACATTTTCAAAGTGAATGTTTTTCCAACATAGAAAACTACTTGAGCGCTGAATGTAACATTGAACTTGTTCTTTTATGGGGATCTAATGATGATAATACGATTTTTCAGATTCTAAGGCGTTTTATTTGTGCCATCATGCTTGAGGATTCCTCTCCAAAGCAATGCTGTTTTCTGCCAACACAATAAGGACTTTACATTTTGAAGGAGATCTTGATATGCGAGGCTGAGAATACCGAGGTTACTGAAGGTATGATATAATATTTTCGTTAAGGTTTATTTGGAATGTAATCATTGTTGTTAGATATTGATAATTAAAGCAATTTCTGTATGTCTTCCAAGTCTTCTGGGGACAAGTGACACATAGATTATTACAAATTTTTATTCAATGAAAGAAAAAACCTTTTATAGAGTGGTTGGATCCTGAAAGAAATCGATAGGAAGTTATTACTATACTACTATAACTCATGAATATGTTCACTCATTTTTATTCCCAGAATCCTTCTCAACATTAACATTAACAAACTTTAACCTGAAATTGAAATGATCATCGTTATCTTTTGTATAATGGTCAAATATCTATCAAAATGAATCGAAATTATACCTTGTAAGTTTCTATTCACGTTTGGTGTCCATAGTCATTGCTACTTCTACTTCATGTGAAATTATTAAAAGACACTTGAGTCTTAGGTGACAATATCAATTGTACAACTAAAGTTGTGCACTTGAGATTGTAATGTTTGGGGCAAATTCAGGATGTCGATTTTCATTTGAAGAATGCTTCAATATCGAAAGTTTTGTTATTTCATTTCTCTTCTTATCATTAAAGATAGGTCCCTCCTCTCCTCAGATTGAAAAAACATTGAAATCGGGTTTTTAATAAGGGCAGGAATTGACTTTTCTTCGCCTTCAGTCTCATTTTGCCATTTTTCTTCTGTTATTTACTCAGAAAAGTCCTCTCTCATATTCAAAATTTTTTATTGTGGTACTTTCCATAGCACTTCGAAATTAGAATCTGCCCAGAAGTGACACATGGTTGGATCCTTATTTAAATCGATAACTATCATTATTTCTTCGATCTCCAATTAACTATCTTCACTTATTCAATCTCCAATTAACTACAGCTATCCAATCTATGAAAATTTCATATTTGAGTTAACTTGGGCGCCATCTCTACTCGAATGCCAAAAATGTCGTATCTGCCTTACAGAGTACTTTCATTTTTGACCTGCTGAAGATAAACTCTTGCAACTCGCGTATAGATGGCGCTATCGGTATCGGATCTGGGATTTTGCTAAAACGCTAAAATATCATTTCGAGTTTTTTAACAGATTTCGAAAACTACGTCCTCGAATTTACCCTTAATCAGTTCGGCCATATTCCCACTTTCCCACATTTTCACCGAAATAATTAAACATTTTCAAAGTAAATGTTTTTCCAACAGAGAAAACTACTTAAGCCCAGCATGTGAATATTGAACTTGTTTTATTATGGATATATAAATGGCGTGATATTGATGATAATACGATTTTCAGATTCGAAAATGTTCTATTTGTGCCATCATGCTTGAGGGTTCCTTTCACAAAACAATGATGTTGTTTGCCAACACAATAAGGAATATACATTTTGAAGGAAATCTAGATTTGTGAGGCCGAGAACACCGAGGTTACTGAAGGTATGATTTCATATTTTCCTCAAGTTTTATTTGCATTGTGATCATCATTGTTAGATATCGATAATCAAAGCAATTTCTGTATGTCTCCCAAGTCCTCCAAGAAAAGTGACACATAGATTATTACATACTTTCATTCAATGAGAGAGAATATCTTTTATAGAGTGGTAACCTACTATAATTCGTGCTTATGTTCAATCATTCCTATTCCCAGAATCCTTTTTAACATTAACATTAACAAATTTCTACTTGAAATTGAAATGATCATCTTTATCTTTCATATAATGGTCAAATATCCATCGAAATGAATCGAAATTATACCTTGTAAGTTTCTATTTATGTTTGGTGTCCATAGTCATATTCAATGCTACTTTTACATTGGTTCATATGCAAGTATCGAAAGACACTTCAGGGCCCCATGCATTATCAGTCTTAGTTCACAATTTTAATTGTAAATCTAAATGAAGTGATATTGATGATGATACGATTTTTCAGATTCGAAGGCGTTTTATCTGTGCCATCATGCTTGAGGATTCCTTTCACAAAACAAAGATGTTGTTTGCCAACACAATAAGGACTAAACATTTTGAAGGAAATCTAGATATGTGAGGCTGAGAAAACGGATACTAAAGGTATGATTTCAGATTTTCCTGAAGTTTTCTTTGCATTTCAATCATCGTTGTTAGATATTGATAATCAAAGCAATTTCTGTATGTCTTCCAAGTGCTCTGCGGATAATTGACAAATAGATTATTAAATACTTTCATTCAATGAAAGTGACTATCTTTCATAGAGTGATTGGATTCTGAAAGAAATTATTACTCACCTCCTATAATTCGTGAATATGTTCACTCATTTCTATTCCCAGAGTCCTTTTTAACATTAACAAATTTTCACTTGAAATTGACATGATCGTCATTATCTTTTATATAATGGTCGAATATCTATCAAAATGAATCGAAATTATACCTTGTAAGTTTCTATTCACGTTTGGTGTCCATAGTCATTGCTACTTCTACATTGGTTCATGTGAAATTATTAAAAGACACTTGAGTCTTAGTTGACAATTTCAATTGTACAACTAAAGTTGTGCACTTGAGATTGTAATGTTTGGGGCAAATTCAGGATGTCAATTTTCATTTGAAGAATGCTTGAATATCGAAAGTTTTGTTATTTGATTTCTCTTCTTATCATTAAAGATAGGTCCCTCCTCTCCTCAGATTCAAAAAACATTGATATCGGGTTTTTAATAAGGGCAGGAATTAACTTTTCTTCGCCTTCAGTCTCATTTTGCCATTTTTCTTCTGTTATTTACTCAGAAAAGTCCTCTCTCATATTCAAAATTTTTTATTGTGGTACTTTCCATAGCACTTCGAAATTAGAATCTGCCCATAAGTGACACATGGTTGGATCCTTATTTAAATCGATAACTATCATTATTTCTTCGATCTCCGATTAACTATCTTCATTTATTCAATCTCCAATTAAATACAGCTTTCCAATCTATGAAAATTTCATATTTGAGTTAACTTGGTCGCCATCTGTACTCAAATACCAAAAATGTCGTATCGGCCTTACAGAGTACTTTCATTTTTGACCTGCTGAAGATAAACTCTTGCAACTCGCGTATAGATGGCGCTAGCGGTATCGGATCTGGGATCTTGCTGAAACGCTAAAATATCATCTCGAGTTTTTTAACTGATTTCGAAAACTACGTCCTCGAATTTACCTTTAATCAGTTCGGCCATATTCCCACATTTTCACCGAAATAATTAAACATTTTCAAAGTAAATGTTTTTCCAACAGAGAAAACTACTTGAGCCCAGCATGTAAATATTGAACTCGTTCTATTATGGATATATAAATGACGTGAAATTGATGATAATACGATTTTCAGATTCGAAAATGTTCTATTTGTGCCATCATGCTTGAGGGTTCCTTTCACAAAACAATGATGTTGTTTGCCAACACAATAAGGAATATACATTTTGAAGGAAATCTAGATTTGTGAGGCCGAGAACACCGAGGTCACTGAAGGTATGATCTCATATTTTCCTCAAGTTTTATTTGCATTGTAATCATCATTGTTGGATATCGATAATCAAAGCAATTTCTGTATGTCTCCCAAGTCCTACAAGAAAAGTGACACATAGATTATTACATACCTTCATTCAATGAGAGAGAATATCTTTTATAGAGTGGTAACCTACTATAATTCGTGTTTATGTTCAATCTTTCCTATTCCCAGAATCCTTTTTAACATTAACATTAACAAATTTCTACTTGAAATTGAAATGATCATCTTTATCTTTCATATAATGGTCAAATATCTATCGAAATGAATCGAAATTATACCTTGTAAGTTTCTATTTATGTTTGGTGTCCATAGTCATATTCAATGCTACTTTTACATTGGATCATATGCAAGTATCAACTGACACTTGAGGGCCCCATGCATTATCAATCTTTGTTTTCAATTGTAATTGCACAACTAAAATTGTGCACTTGAGGTTTTAATGTATGGGGCAGATTATGGATGTCACTATTCATTTGAAGAGTACTTGAATAGCGAACGTTTAGTTATTAGATTTCTTTTCTAATCGTTAAAGATAGGTCCCTCCTCTCCTCAGATTCAAGTCTTATTTTGCCATTTTTCTACTGTTATTTACTCAGAAAAGTCCTCTCTCATATTTAAAATTTCATATTGTGTTACTTTCCATAGGTCTTCGAAGTTAGAATCTGCCCAGAAGTGACACATGGTTGGATCCTTATTTAAATCGATAACTATCATTATTTCTTCGATCTCCAATTAACTATCTTCACTTGTTCAATCTCCAATTAACTACAGCTATCCAATCTATGAAAATTTCATATTTGAGTTAACTTGGGCGCCATTATTGTATTATTGTATCGAAAATGATGAATAAAGTTTTATTATTTTATCTGTACTCGAATGCCAAAAATGTCGTATCGGCCTTACAGAGTACTTTCATTTTTGACCTGCTGAAGATAAACACTTGCAACTCGCGTATAGATGGCGCTATCGGTATCGGATCTGGGATTTTGCTAAAACGCTAAAATATCATTTCGAGTTTTTTAACAGATTTCGAAAACTACGTCCTCGAATTTACCTTTAATCAGTTCGGCCATATTCCCACATTTTCACCGAAATAATTAAACATTTTCAAAGTAAATGTTTTTCCAACAGAGAAAACTACTTAAGCCCAGCATGTGAATATTGAACTTGTTTTATTATGGATATATAAATGACGTGATATTGATGATAATACGATTTTCAGATTCGAAAATGTTCTATTTGTGCCATCATGCTTGAGGGTTCCTTTCACAAAACAATGATGTTGTTTGCCAACACAATAAGGAATATACATTTTGAAGGAAATCTAGATTTGTGAGGCCGAGAACACCGAGGTTACTGAAGGTATGATTTCATATTTTCCTCAAGTTTTATTTGCATTGTAATCATCATTGTTAGATATCGATAATCAAAGCAATTTCTGTATGTCTCCCAAGTCCTCCAAGAAAAGTGACACATAGATTATTACATACTTTCATTCAATGAGAGAGAATATCTTTTATAGAGTGGTAACCTACTATAATTCGTGTTTATGTTCAATCATTCCTATTCCCAGAATCCTTTTTAACATTAACATTAACAAATTTCTACTTGAAATTGAAATGATCATCTTTATCTTTCATATAATGGTCAAATATCCATCGAAATGAATCGAAATTATACCTTGTAAGTTTCTATTTATGTTTGGTGTCCATAGTCATATTCAATGCTACTTTTACATTGGTTCATATGCAAGTATCGAAAGACACTTCAGGGCCCCATGCCTTATCAGTCTTAGTTCACAATTTTAATTGTAAATCTAAATGAAGTGATATTGATGATGATACGATTTTTCAGATTCGAAGGCGTTTTATTTGTGCCATCATGCTTGAGGGTTCCTTTCACAAAACAAAGATGTTGTTTGCCAACACAATAAGGACTAAACATTTTGAAGGAAATCTAGATATGTGAGGCTGAGAAAACGGATACTAAAGGTATGATTTCATATTTTCCTCAAGTTTTCTTTGCATTTCAATCAACGTTGTTAGATATTGATAATCAAAGCAATTTCTGTATGTCTTCCAAGTGCTCTGCGGATAATTGACAAATAGATAATTAAATACTTTCATTCAATGAAAGTGACTATCTTTTATAGAGTGATTGGATTCTGAAAGAAATCGACAGGGAATTATTACTCACCTACTATAATTTGTGAATATGTTCACTCATTTCTATTCCCAGAGTCCTTTTTAACATTAACAAATTTTCACTTGAAATTGACATGATCATCATTATCTTTCATATAATGATCAAATATCTATCGGAATTATACCTCGTAAGGTTTTATTTACGTTTGGTGTCCATAGTCATAGACAAGGCTACTTTTACATTGGTTCATATGCAAGTATCGAAAGACACTTCAGGGCCCCATGCATTACCAGTCTTAGTTGACGATTTTAATTGCACAACTATAATTGTGCACCTGAGATTGTAATGTTTGGGGCAGATTACCGATGTCAATATTCATTTGAAGAATACTTGAATATCGAACGTTTAGTTATTAGTTTTCTTTTCTAATCAATAAAGATAGGGCATTCCTCTCCTCAGATTCGAAAAACATTGATGGTCTATTGGTGATCCTGCAGCAGTTTCGAGTTGTTCCGGTTCAGTTCCAAAGGAATGAGAGTTCTACAAAACAGATCCACACATCTCAAGAGGCTCAGGAGGAAGTAGGGTGAGGCTGCGACAAGAATCTAACCGAAAAATGTATTTTTCTCTCTCGAAATAGATCAAATTCGAACCTCCGATTTCTCAAAGTTACAGACCGGAAAATTTTAAATTCCCGAGTTGAAAAATTGCGCGATTAAATATTTTCGGGTGGTATAACGAGTTGTAATTTCTAAAGGTGTGTACAGACATGCTCCGAATATCGTACCGAACCGCGTCGCGTACCCCGCGAGAGCGAATCAAATTCATCGCACGTAGAGGTGCAATTTGAATTCGTGAATTTGATTCGCTCTCGCGGGGTACGCGACGCGGTTCGGTACGATATTCGGAGCATGTCTGTACACACCTGAAGAAAAATTTTCTCATAGTTTTAGAGATTTATCCTCATTATTGAAAATTTTACTGTATTCTTAAAATTGTGTCTCAATCGAACCATTCGGTGTTTCAGGAAGATGGAGGACTACTCTTCATGCCTTCAGCCTCCATGCAAGAGTCTCTAGACATCGACAGCTGGATAAGTTTTGTTACCAATAAATAAAGTTATATGATATCAAGCGTTTTTATTTTATTG
>OZ014436.1:18161525-18251981 GCA_963966015.1 Aphidecta obliterata
GAAAAGTGGATTTGACGAGAGTACTTTTCTACCTGAGTGTACTCAAAATATCAGAAAAAATAGTCTGAGCACCGAACTGATGTTAGATTCGGTATCTACATCCCCTAATTATCTCGAAAACATCCCTTATATGTCATATTTCCGATTTCGATTTTTTAACTTCAAAGGGGGGACCCTTGGGTAAATTTCAAAAATTTTTTTCATCGGATCTTTTCGAAAATCACAAGAAAGAGGCATTAAGCAAAGCTGAATCCAAATTTGCAATCAGTTCATTTTTAAAAAATCTTATTCGCGAGTTATTGACAAAAATGTCATCAAAAATGGCACTTTTCTACCTGAGTGTACACCAAAATCTGACGAAAAATTCGACAAATTGTCCGAGCTCCTGAAATTTGATTAAATTTCACAGTTGACGGACTAGAGTTCGAGTGTAATTATGATCCCTGATCTAATTGGTCCAGTGTGAAAAGTGGATTTGATGAGAGTACTTTTCTACCTGAGTGTACTCAAAATATCAGAAAAAATAGTCTGAGCACCGAACTGATGTTAGATTCGGTATCTACATCCCCTAATTATCTCGAAAACATCCCTTATATGTCATATTTCCGATTTCGATTTTTTAACTTCAAAGGGGGGACCCTTGGGTAAATTTCAAAAATTTTTTTCATCGGATCTTTTCGAAAATCACAAGAAAGAGGCATTAAGCAAAGCTGAATCCAGATTTGCAATCAGTTCATTTTTAAAAAATCTTATTCGCGAGTTATTGACAAAAATGTCATCAAAAATGGCACTTTTCTACCTGAGTGTACACCAAAATCTGACGAAAAATTCGACAAATTGTCCGAGCTCCTGAAATTTGATTAAATTTCACAGTTGACGTACTAGAGTTCGAGTGTAATTATGATCCCTGATCCAATTGGTCCAGTGTGAAAAGTGGATTTGATGAGAGTACTTTTCTACCTGAGTGTACTCAAAATATCAGAAAAAATAGTCTGAGCACCGAACTGATGTTAGATTCGGTATCTACATCCCCTAATTATCTCGAAAACATCCCTTATATGTCATATTTCCGATTTCGATTTTTTAACTTCAAAGGGGGGACCCTTGGGTAAATTTCAAAAATTTTTTTCATCGGATCTTTTCGAAAATCACAAGAAAGAGGCATTAAGCAAAGCTGAATCCAGATTTGCAATCAGTTCATTTTTAAAAAATCTTATTCGCGAGTTATTGACAAAAATGTCATCAAAAATGGCACTTTTCTACCTGAGTGTACACCAAAATCTGACGAAAAATTCGACAAATTGTCCGAGCTCCTGAAATTTGATTAAAAATTTCACAGTTGACGTACTAGAGTTCGAGTGTAATTATGATCCCTGATCCAATTGGTCCAGTGTGAAAAGTGGATTTGATGAGAGTACTTTTCTACCTGAGTGTACTCAAAATATCAGAAAAAATAGTCTGAGCACCGAACTGATGTTAGATTCGGTATCTACATCCCCTAATTATCTCGAAAACATCCCTTATATGTCATATTTCCGATTTCGATTTTTTAACTTCAAAGGGGGGACCCTTGGGTAAATTTCAAAAATTTTTTTCATCGGATCTTTTCGAAAATCACAAGAAAGAGGCATTAAGCAAAGCTGAATCCAGATTTGCAATCAGTTCATTTTTAAAAAATCTTATTCGCGAGTTATTGACAAAAATGTCATCAAAAATGGCACTTTTCTACCTGAGTGTACACCAAAATCTGACGAAAAATTCGACAAATTGTCCGAGCTCCTGAAATTTGATTAAATTTCACAGTTGACGTACTAGAGTTCGAGTGTAATTATGATCCCTGATCCAATTGGTCCAGTGTGAAAAGTGGATTTGATGAGAGTACTTTTCTACCTGAGTGTACTCAAAATATCAGAAAAAATAGTCTGAGCACCGAACTGATGTTAGATTCGGTATCTACATCCCCTAATTATCTCGAAAACATCCCTTATATGTCATATTTCCGATTTCGATTTTTTAACTTCAAAGGGGGGACCCTTGGGTAAATTTCAAAAATTTTTTTCATCGGATCTTTTCGAAAATCACAAGAAAGAGGCATTAAGCAAAGCTGAATCCAAATTTGCAATCAGTTCATTTTTAAAAAATCTTATTCGCGAGTTATTGACAAAAATGTCATCAAAAATGGCACTTTTCTACCTGAGTGTACACCAAAATCTGACGAAAAATTCGACAAATTGTCCGAGCTCCTGAAATTTGATTAAATTTCACAGTTGACGGACTAGAGTTCGAGTGTAATTATGATCCCTGATCCAATTGGTCCAGTGTGAAAAGTGGATTTGATGAGAGTACTTTTCTACCTGAGTGTACTCAAAATATCAGAAAAAATAGTCTGAGCACCGAACTGATGTTAGATTCGGTATCTACATCCCCTAATTATCTCGAAAACATCCCTTATATGTCATATTTCCGATTTCGATTTTTTAACTTCAAAGGGGGGACCCTTGGGTAAATTTCAAAAAGCGTAAAGCGGAACTAATTAATTCACCATAATTCCTGTAGAGGACGCTGAACCACAACTAGCGCCACCTAGTGGGCAAGAGCTGAACTAGGAATTTTCAGTACAGAAACCTGCCTTCCTATTTAAGAACTTCCAGCTATTGCCGGCAGGTGGCAGCACCCGACATACAAACAACTAGCGCCACCTAGTGGACAAGAGCTGAACTAGAAATTCACAAGAGTTTCAGTACAGAAACCTGCCTTCCTATAGAAGGATTTCGAGCTATTGCCGACAAGTGGCAGCACCAGACAAACAAATAACTTCGGGCTTTTCCCACTAGAGGGCGGCACATGTCTAGGAAGTTCGGGATTCTGCCACGGGGAGCAGCACCTGTTCAGGGAAAACTAGGAGCTTTTGCCGTCAGATGGCAGCCCCATAAATACTTCTTGAACTATAAATAAACCAAAAATTTCGTTCATAATTTTATTGGGTCGAATTCACATCAGTAACATATATAAACAAAAATTTGTTGTATATTAATCTCATCTCTTCAGATCCATTGTTGGCATACGTTGGCAGAACGTTGGCTCCAATTCCGCATCGTCAATGTGCAAAGCCTCCAGGAGGCCTCTCCCTGTGAAACGAAAGTGATTTTCAGAAATTATGTGAAACAAATCATATTTCTAATAATTACTATGAAGTTACTACAAAAACAAAAATAGTACAGAAAAAAATCTCTGAGCTCTGTATGTTTTTTAAACCAATCGTTTGAAGAACTACCAAATAGAATAGACAACGCCTTTTCCAAAAAAACAATCTGTTCTTCCATGGGTGGTAACTATCGAGAATCAATATCCGTACCTCAGAGCAAAAGGGTATTAAGTCCAAAATTTCAATTTTCGGGTTTTTGGCTCACCTTCATTTAAATTACGCGCTCTATTTAGCGGTCTACCTTCAAGATGATTGGACTTAAAATAACGAAAATAACATAGTATCAAGTCCTTAATCACAACGCGAATCAAACGAAAAATGCAAGTATTTTAGGCTCTCCTGTAAAACTCACATTTTGTGACTTAATACCCTTTTGGTCTGGGGTACGGATATGAAAAAGGTTATGAAATAGAAGAACATCAAATATCAGTTTTCTTCACGTAAGCTCGATTATAATATGAAATCATACCTTCCATCACCTAAGTTTTCTCTGCTATCCATCTAACCGCGTTTTGTGATTTATCTTCGTTTGACGAAAGATCTCATTCACAGTAACAGATACAAATAAAACGCCTCTGAATCTGAAAAATTGAACAATTATTAATATTATGAATCCAGAGCATGTTAGAACAAAAAAAAACAGATCCTGATTAAAAATTAGAATTATTTCGAGGCCACCTCAAAATATCAGATACTACAGTTCGAATGAAACAAAAGATAACAGTCTGGGGTCTTTCCTAACCTTAGCAATATGGTGGATGCCCTCTGATGAACTATTTCAACTCATTACAGCGCATCCACCCTAATGTAATTCCAAGTACATATTGGGTAAAAATTCGACAATCAATTCAAAAAACGGTATGGAATCAGAAGCATATACAGGGTGTTTCCAAATTCGACGTGAACCATGGAGGAAGTGTTAGTATGACTCATTTGCTGTTATTTGAGCCATATTGATTTCCAAAAATGAAAAGTTTACGAGTTATTTGAGTTTTTTGAAAAATTACTCACCCTACTTCATTTCTCGTCAATTTTTTCTACGTTGAGCAAGATTGATTATACTTTTGGATTATTTTCATCAGAGAACGATATGATATGTATGAAAAAAGTGAAAATATGCTGTAATAGACGTTGAAGAAGAATTTGTATGATTTGAAAGTTGGTAATAAACAACAGCAAATGAGTCGTACTAACACGTTGTCCAAAGGTCAAGTCGAATTTGGAAACACCCTGTATATAAGGAATAGAAAGAACTACAAGGTATAAGTGACTGACGACGCTGATTTCGAATATGATATGCAATCCGTTTTTCCATGGACAATCTAAATCTTTTACAAGTCTCGTTCCAAATATAAAATCATACCTTCCATCACCCAGGGCTTCTCTGCCTTGCGATTTATCTGCGTTTTGGGAAAGAAATCCTTTATAATGAATGACTACATACAACGCCTCCGAATCTGAAAGATCAAATGATGATTTATATTACGATTTCAGTGCATGCAAACAGGATAATTAATATTATAGCATGTTGATACAAAGAAAAAACCAATCCTGATTGAATATTGGAATTAGTCTAGGCCAGCCCAAAATAACCAATACTACTGTACAAATGAAGCAAAGAAAAATAGCCTGGGGTCTGCCCAAAGTATAGCAATACGACGAATGCACTCTGAGGAACTATTACAACTCAATTCAACGCATCCACCAAAATATAATTCACAAGTATAAGGTGAAAAAAATTACGAAAAGCACTGCCGTGAAGTCAGGAAATTTTGAGCGCTCGTTCATCCACCTTATAGGTAGATTCGCATTCTCCAGTTTTAGAAACCAATTGGAAAGATTTTGACAGCAGTTAAAAAAAATTTCAAACTAAGTCGAAAATCCAGACTTCAAGTCAGTGCTTTAGGTGACCAATTTTTTTCGATAATTCGCTAGAATTTTCTACGGTATCTATTGTCTTGGTAATGCGATCTGGACAAAATATCCCACGTAGTTTGAACACATTATTCTTCATCTATGTGCGAAATTTCATTCCAATCCAATAAGTAGTTTCGAAATTATCAGGAAAAAAAAAGTTTGACTGGCTATATTTACGGAACCCCTAGTCTAATTTTGCTTATTGATGAACGTGACCGCAACATTCGAGATCCACACCTATCCTGAAAATTTCAAGTCCCTAGATCACATGACCAGAACCATAGAAAATTATAACTTTGTAATGGAAAGGCCTAGAGACTTGAAATTTTCAGGATAGGTGTGGATCTGGAATGTTGCGATCAATAAGCAAAATTGGACTAGGGGTTCCATAAATATGGTCGTTTGTAATTTTGTTTTTTCGATGAGTTCAAAACTATGAATTTGATCGTGAGGAAATTTTGTATTTTAATGGAGAATGATATATCCAAGCTACATTTCTTCCTGATCGCATGACTAGTTACATAGAAAATTATAACTTTTGAACGGATAGTCCTAGGGTCTTGAAATCTTCAGGAAAGGTTTGGATCTCGAATGTCACAGTCACATTTATCAATGAGCAGAATTAGACCAGGGGTTCCGTAAATATGGTCGTTCGAAATATTTTTTTCCCGATAATTTCGAAACTACCCATTGGATTGGAATGATATTTTGCACACAGTTGAATAATAATGTATTCAAACAACGTGGAAAATTTTGTCCAGATCGCATAACCAAGACCATAGATACCGTAGGAAATTCTAGCGAATTATCGACAAAATAGCACTGACATGAAGTCTGGAATTTCGCCATAGTTTGAAATTTTTTTCAATTTGTGTCCAAAACTGTAGAATCCGAATCTATCTATAAGGTGGATGAATGAGCGCTCAAAAGCTCCTGACTTCAAGGCAGTGCTTTTTGAAATTTTTTTCGATGATAATTGAAAAAAAAAAATGAAATAAATAAATAATATAAAATCATACCTCTCATGACCAAGGTCTTCTCCGTCACTCATATAACTGCGTTCACGGATTCATCCTTGTTATGCAAAAGAAATATTTCACAATAACGGATAAGAATACAACTACTCCAAATCTGAAACATCGAATAATATATAAGGATATGTTGGAACGAGAAAACAAATCCTGATTAAATATGGAAATTATTCAGAGGAGCAACCACCACAACATGAACAATACTACAGTAAAATAGAACAGAAAGAAAACAGCCTGCGGTCTGTCCTATAGCCAATATGGTGGATGCGCTATGAGGAACCATTCGAACTTGTTACACCGCATCCACCATAACGCAATTTATTGGTTACCTCTAGCGCCATCTATACGCATATGGCAAAGGTAACCCTGTTACAACTATAAAATTGAAGTATTCTTTAAGATTGAAACAATACTCTTTCCACTTCAGTATAGATTGCGCCCAGATACACTTGAATATGAAAAGTATCAATGTACATAAATTCATTATAACAGTTGATTTGTGAATAAAGATAATTATGGATTTCTTTCAATTGAAGTAAAAATCCACAATTATCATTTGCGGGTAATTCTTATTCAAAAGACAAAATATACTCTAATTGAGATATCGAACCATGATGATAGTATAAACGAGTCACGAGGAAAATACAAAAGCATACCTTCTAACACCTCGTTATTCTATGCCTCTTGGACAACTTGCATTGATAATCGTATCTATATCTAATGTCTTTTTGTGATTTTCTTCTCTTTGCTAACGAAATTCTTCAGCATGAACGGTTTCAAGTTTCAGAACCTAAAAACCAAATAAAAATTAATATATAGTTCTAAGGTTTAGTTAAATCTACAAAACCAATCCTGGTTTGATTTTCAAAACCATTCAGAACAACCACGCTGATCTTATACAATACTGGAGTCTAAATTATTCAAAATAAACTAAACTTTTGGCAACTTCCATGACAAAAGAAATAAAATGTGGTTTGATTTCCATGAAAAATTGAACACTATGAAATATATCAAGATTTTTCCAAGTGAAACTTCATGACTATTCTATACGAAATAATTCGTAAGGAAGGGACTTTGGGAACGGAATAATTAATGTATAAAAATAAAACAGAAGTTAGCCAATCTCACCACCGAACGTTATTTACTCCTTAGAATGGAAGTGAGGACTCACATCATTTGCGAACAGATGCTTCAATAAGAAAAAGAATTGTTCTGATTATAACATATAAACAGAAATGGAGGACTATTAAGTGTTATTTTGCATTCAACAACATACCTTTCATCGCTTTGGTAGGTATTCTTTCTCCATTCAATAGCAAGCTGGGATAGTGGAATCCACGTGCCCCCCCCAGACTGAATTTTTGTGTACTGTGGAGATTCCATCACGGTACATACTTAGAATATTTTTTTGCCTTCCGCCCCTTGTGCCCCCCCCAGAAAGAGATCCTGGATCCGCCCTTGGTGGAATCTACTAGGTTTTCTCCCAAATTGAAAAGTTTATATTTACATTTCTTGAATATTCTTTGCGAAAGAAAATCCCCAAGAATGAGCAGCAGCAATACCAGCCTCATTAAAACTGAAAAAAATAAAAATGTACATAAATTCATTATAACAGTTGATTTGTGAATAAAGATAATTATGGATTTCTTTCAATGAAAGTAAAAATCCACAAAATTATCATTTGTAGGTACCTAATTCTTATTCGAAAGACAAAATTTTCTCTTATGGAGATATCGAACCATGATGATAGTATAAACAAGTCACAAGGAAAATACAAAAGCATACCTTCCAACACCTCGTTATTCTATGCCTCTTGGACAACTTGCATTGATAATCGTATCTATATCTAATGTCTTTTTGTGATTTTCTTCTCTTTGCTAACAAAATTCTTCAGCATGAACGGTTTCAAGTTTCAGAACCTGAAAACCAAATAACAATTAATATATATCTTAGGTTTAGTTACATCAACCAAATTAATCCTGGTTTAATATTGAAACCATTCAGAGCAACCACGCTAATCTAATACATTACAGGAGTCTAAACGAAGTAAACTTTTGGCAACTTCCATGAAAAAAGAAATGAAAAGTTAATTGATTTCCATGAATAATTTAACACTATGAAATATATCAAGATTTTGTTCTAAGTGAAACTGCATGACTATCCTATACGAAAAAATTTGTAAGGAAGGAACTTTGGGAACAATCTCACCACCAAACGTTATTAACTCCTCAGAATGGAAGTGAGGACTCACATCATTTGCGAACAGATGCTTCAATATGAAAAAAAATTTAAATTATTCTGATTATAACCTATAAACAGAAATGGAGGACTATTGAGTGTTATTTTGCATTCAACAACATACCTTTCATCGCTTTGGTAGGTATTCTTTCTCCATTCAATAGCAAGCTGAGATAGTGGAATCCAACCTATGCCTCTTTAGGGCCATTAATTCATGGCTGATATCCAATCCAATGGAATCATTTGTTTTATTAACCTGATGAGTCTTTATCCTGCTCTTGAAGTAAACGATCAAGATCTACTTGTTTTTCTCCCAAATTGAAAAGTTTATATTTACAGTTCTTGAATATTCTTTGAGAAAGAGAATCCACAAGAATGAACAGCAGCAATACCAGCCTCTTCAAAACTGAAAAAAATAAAATTGGATGAGTTGAAACTAAAATTAAATTTAACTGAAAAAATTACAACACATGCGCATGCATTCCCGAATTGTTAGTTGCTTCGAATTATGGATATTGTGATTTGCGAAGATTATTCAATTGTTAATGAATAGTTTGATATAAAATATTTACGTACACAAAAATTATTAGTCTATAGTACCGAGAACCGAGTAATCTGGGTATCAAAGTATCAACAAACTGCTGGGAGTGCTGGGGAAGCAATAAGTTCGGACTAGAACTTGGACTGGAACTGATCTTCGGAGTAGTTATTTCTCTGGACCGGATCAGGTCGGAACTGATCCATGAAATTATTGGGATCAGACATCCCTATTTTCAAGACGTATAATGACTAGCATTGCGCATGAAATCACTGAAAACGATTTGAAAGTGCTCATAGATCTCCAAAAACATAGAAAATCTTCTTGAATTTCAGTTTATTATCAAATTAAGAGATTAAACGAACTACCTAAGTGAAGTTTGATCTTAATTATATGAAGCGTCTCGTCCGAATAGATCATAGATGTAGTATATTCATTTCCGTATGAATCCAACACAGTATTCAAAGCTTATGACCATTGGTCATAAAGAAGAAGAAAGCTTCTGCGCGCAGTCTCCATTTCTCACGCTGGGTGCATCCTAACCTAGCCTGGGACGGCCATTATTTTCCAAAGCTACGATTTTTCTTTTTGTACCTAATAACTTTTTGTAAGGGATATTATCAAAGATTTAGACAAAATACTCTGATAATATATTTGGGTAGGGAGGGAATGATCTATTCGGACGAGACGCTTCATATAATTAAGATCAAACTTCACTTAGGTAAGTTCGTTTAATCTCTTAATTATATTTCGCGTCTCGTCCTCTAGATCATAGATGTAGATGTTTAAAGCAAACTGATAAACAGTTTCCTTCAACAAAAATGTTATAGGAAATATCTTTTCGATATCTTAAGGAGAACCTGCAGAATCTTATTATGCATTTTTGCCATTAAAGGTATAAAGTTCTCAAAGTAGTGTACAAAAGGAAAAATAATGTTACACTATTCCGAAAAAACTGCCTTTCCAAAACAGTTTTGTTCTTGGATAGGTCTGTCATAATATTGTGCGAAAATCTTGCACATAGCAGACCATCCAGCAGTTTTTCTTATGTGGTTCAGGGTTATTACTGTTCTGCTGGCAGCAGAGGTGAATGCACATTTCGTACCATGTGCAGTGAACATGTCTAAAACCTCTCTTCTGCAGTGTTTTCTTTACCCACTTACTCAAAGTTTCGCTAGTCACGGCTTAAAGGCTTTTTTGAATGATATAATCAGTAAATAAAATGAAGGTTTCGTACCGTTAAAGGTACAAAACACATTCCATTAGTTCACTTCTTAATTTGGCTTTCCACCAGTCCATTCATCGATTCAATTTAGATTGATATTATCAGTGCTTCATTGAAAATTTAATTGATCCCGTCTCTAATGTAGGTGCAAAATGCATCAGCAGGACAAAGGTCAAGTTTTTTCGACAAAAAAATGGTATCATCGTAATAGGTTGCGATATTCTTTGTCCAGACGTTTTGATTTTTGATGGTATTCTGATAATTATTTCTTTATCACTTGTTTCAATATTTTCTATATCAATCAATTACTAGGTTTAAAGCCTGTGAGCAGTGACTAAGACAAGTAGAGTTGCTACTTTCATGGTTAATTGTTCAAGCGTTAGATTTTCATCAGGATTAAAAATAGATAATCATTTACAATTTTGGTATCTAAGGTTACCTGATACCTTGGAAGTGAGAGTCTTTGCTTGAACACTCGTCTCAGAAAATGTCTGATTCTAAAGTCAGTACATACCTAGATCCGGTGAAAACACAAGTGCAAATCTTATGGTATTTAATGCACCATGTAAAAAACCCCTCTCAGAAAGAGTATTTCATGAATTTCAGAAAGTGATCCACTTTAAAGGAATCAAAAAACTTATGCCCTCTTTCCACCCTCATCTTAATCCAATGTTATATTGTTTCAATGAAGATTTGGCTAGAGACAATATGGAAATATCGATTATGACTTGTCCTATACTTTAGGGTCTGAAAAAATAAATAAATATTATTATTATTGCTTCGACAGGGTAGCCATTTCCCTTCTCTGATAACAGCCCGGAAATCGGGGGGAGTTTGGACTTCAGAGATGGAGATGTCTTCTTTTGATTGCAAGACATAAGTCATTGCAAGACGTGAGTCATTACTCGGCTCAAGATCAACCAGATCTTTTATAAGTTGTTTATTGAAGACACGGAACCCTGGCTGTATTGGCCGATGTGGGACTACAACAATATCTCTGCCTTTTCAGAAACAATTTTTGGGAGCAAAATTCATGGTGGAAAAATATAAAACTTCAGTTCATTTCACTGAATCGTAAAAAGCATCAGTAGTTTCCGCTTCTGGGTCTAAATGCCACAAGATACATCCTTTACATTTATATTGCATTATTTCTAGATGCATATAAATCTCTGGGTCATCGAAAGTGCTCCCTAATTTTTTTTTTTTTTTTTTTTGACACCGCTTTTTGCTCAATTGGATGGATAATCCCATGTTTTACTTCCTGGGATTTAACAGTTTATTTCATGTTACATGAATATTTATCTATTTTGATTTGTATTTATTTTACTGGAAATAAATTATTATTATTATCAATTCGTATTCTATATTGGAGATTTTACATCTAGACTTTTGATCTGCTGCTTTATGTAAAATGCATAAACGGCAATTTCCCTTTTTTCGCACCATAATATATTCCTTGATCATTCAGGTGTGTATATTTGTCTTCCCCCCCCTCATGTTTTATCTATCCATATATATATAAATAAAGAAAATGGCTGTAGTGTTATCAATTTGTAAAAGAATATTACACCTTTAAAGGTTTTTAGCAAACACTTCAAGCCAAAGAACGCAGCTAAGAGTTCCAAATAGTCAATATTTCCACTGATTCTTGACTATTCCAGAAGCCATGAGATCATTATTGCAAAAAACTACGCGAGGCATCACTAAAGACTTTTCCACTAATCAATAACCGTGCTAACGAGTTAGGAATAGTAACTTTTCCTTCAAAATTTTTGAGGCCCAATATATGAAGCCAGCTGTATGGAATTGCATTACAAGCAGATACATATGAGCCAGTGTTTTTCTGACGGAAGACTTATTATCATCTCGGAGTTATAAATAAATCCTAAATGATTTCTTCTTGACTTGGGTTCATCTTACCTTTTTCTAGGTTAACTATGAACCCACATTTTCTAAAATATTCAGAGGTATTTTTCTAAAATATTCAAGGCTTCAGAGATATTGTTCTGATAGTCATCGAAAGAGATTTAAATGTCAAAAAAAAAAAAAAAAAATTATAAAGATATACAACCAATATAAAACCTCATCATAGGCTAGTATAGGTTTCAAGAGTTTCATGGAAACATATGATGAAGTATTGAGACCAAAAGGTAAGCCATTATATTGGTATGAATCTAAGATTCATGAACCGGTATGAGATGATAAGCATCTTTCAAATCTATGGTGGCTAAATAGCACTTTGAAAAGATAAACCTTGATACAGTCTTTGATCTCTGTATAGGGGGTTTTGGAGAAAGTCATTTTATAACCTTCGATCCATCATTGGGTCTGAAGTTAATTCAGTCTATACATGTTTGTAACCCTTCAGACGAGCAGCACAAATTTTTACCTTCAATTCCTTTTCTGGGGTTTCCTTGGTACTGGTTGCTGCTGCCGTCTTTGATATTGATGATTCTATCGTGTCCCTAACCTTGTCTGTTGGAGTTGTATCAGCATGTCCCTCCAAGTAAATGAGGATATAACAAGTTCCTTCTCATCAGTGATTCCTTGTGGTGTAGGAAGTATAATAATTTCCCCGCATCACTGAGTTTCTTTACCATAAGGTATTTTGAATCATCCGTTACAATGTCACTAAGGACCTGACCGATTGCTGTTAGAGCTGCCAATTAGATCCCGTTTTTCTTTGATCTTGTCATCCCTTTTGAGATACACTTGATAGTAATATTCTCTGGTTCCTACTCGGGCAACATTTTTATTGAGCACCAGGGATCCAGTGTCGCTGTTCCCCTTTTGATACCCCAATTTCTGACAGTGCAGTCCTCACTTCGGAGTTGATTTTTGGAGCATTTACCAAGGGGCAGTTTGAAGTGGGGGGGATACTTGGTAGTGATATTGTCCTTTTCTCCCTCCCCTAGGCCATTTTCCAGGAAACTGGTCCATACTCGGGCAACGTTTTTGTCGATCGCCAGGGATCCAGTGTCGTTGGTCCGCTTCTGATACCCTAATATTGCCATAATATCAGAGCTAAGATCCGCTTCATCTTCCCCCAGGTGCTCGCCTTCAACTTCTACAGCATTTTCGTGTCGTTCTGTGATCGCATTGAAGAGAGAAGAGAAAAGAAAAAATAATTAATATTTTGTCTGTCAAGGGGCAATCATTACGTGCTGGATACAGGCTTGTTGTAAGGTATCCACGTAATCTCATGGGCCAGAGGCAGGCCTAGTAAGGTTCCCATAATAACAGGTTTGTAACCAATGTATCATAACATGCCATGTTCGGAGAGCCTCCTACTAATGGATAAATTTCAAAGGTAAGAAGAGAGCTATACCTAAGTTTGATGTTATGCTCTCATTACAAAGGTAGAATAATACCAGTGTAGACTTTATTTGAGCCATGTTAAGTACTTCGTAGTATGGAACAACGTACTGTTGGGAAGAACAGATGTAGGCCTAGTGAGGTTCCCATAATAACAGGTTTGTAACCAATGTATCATAACATGCCATGTTCGGAGAGCCTCCTACTAATGGATAAATTTCAAAGGTAAGAAGAGAGCTATACCTAAGTTTGATGTTATGCTCTCATTACAAAGGTAGAATAATACCAGTGTAGACTTTATTTGAGCCATGTTAAGTACTTCGTAGTATGGAACAACGTACTGTTGGGAAGAACAGATGTAGGCCTAGTGAGGTTCCCATAATAACAGGTTTGTAACCAATGTATCATAACATGCCATGTTCGGAGAGTAATATATTGTACCACCTACTAATGGATAAATTTCAAAGGTAAGAACAGAGCCATACCTAAGTTTGATGTTATGCTCTCATTACAAAGGTAGAATAATACCAGTGTAGACTTTATTCAAGCCATGTTAAGTACTTCGTAGTATGGAACAACGTACTGTTGGGAAGAACAGATGTAGGCCTAGTAAGGTTCCTATAATAACAGGTTTGTAACCAATGTATCATAACATGCCATGTTCGGAGAGTAATATATTGTACCACCTACTAATGGATAAATTTCAAAGGTAAGAACAGAGCTATACCTAAGTTTGGTGTTATGCTCTCATTACAAAGGTAGAATAATACCAGTGTAGACTTTATTCGAGCCATGTTAAGTACTTCGTAGTATGGAACAACGTACTGTTGGGAAGAACAGATGTATCACCAAAGAAAATGATATGGATTAGTTCATTGTGTTATGTGTATCTCAATGGATACGATAGAGAAAATGGACAAAAACATACCTCTTGACTCTGTATGGTCTTCAAACTCAGAGTTTGAAACTTAGGTACGTCTATTGTATTCCTTCGAAGAGGACCTCTCTTCAGATGAGGATATTCTACTTCTTCTCCCACGGTGCCGGTGATGACGACGAGATTTTTGTATGCTCTTTAACTGTATTTCCAGAGCTCGAATTCTCTCGTCATTAATGGTTTCTGAAGACTCGTACTTACGTTTTCTATTGCCCATTTTATTTAATTTTATTTTCAACTCAAGAAAACAAAAATTTCACTAAAATGAGCAAGTATGAAGAACACGTGTTGTATTGTATACACAGGAAAAAAATAATGGCCGTCCCAGGCTAGGTTAGGATGCACCCAGCGTGAGAAATGGAGACTGCGCGCAGAAGCTTTCTTCTTCTTTATGACCAATGGTCATAAGCTTTGAATACTGTGTTGGATTCATACGGAAATGAATATACTACATCTATGATCTAGAGGACGAGACGCGAAATATAATTGACATCTAACCTTTGAATGTAGGTTTTTTATACAAAGATTACGAAGTAAAGGATTTAACTGGGCGGTTCTGTATCCAAGATAATCCTGAATTTCAATCTGGGACTTCACCAAAATATATTATCCCCGCCAACTGAACCATTTTGTAAGTTGAAAAATGCAGGACCAAAATTTTAAATTTTCAAATTATGACTGTATCGGGTTTGATTTGGATAACACCATTGCGAAATTCAAAATAGGAGCAATGATTGAAATGGAATATAAAGTGTTAGTAAAACATTTACTGAAGAGAGGTTATCTTAAAAAACATTTGGAAATTGGGATAGATCATGACTTCGTACAAAAGGGTTTGATACTAGATGCCCATAAAGGAAACATTTTAAAGATTGCAGATGATGGAAAGATTCTACGCGCAACGCATGGTACAAAAGTATTATCTGAAGACGAAGTTGAAAAATATTACAAAAACTCTCATTGGGAATTGACAGATTTATTCGTTAACAACCCTATAGAAGTTTGGAATGGTCCCCATTCGAAAGAAATTCGTTCCCTCCTAGACTACTTTGATATCGTAATATCATTATTATTTGCAAGATGTGTTGATTCTGTAGATGAAGTAAACAATGCAATTTCGGACATATATTCTGTTTATGATGATATATACGAAGGACTTCTTGAAATGTTTCAAATTGAGCACTTTCAGTCCAACAAAGGTGGATACTATCTAGAAATGAAATCAACTCCTGAAAAATATTATTATAAATGCTCCAACACAGTAATTGACTGGTTAAAAACATTTAAGAAGCAAGGAAAGCTTCTGTTTTTGGTAACAGGTTCATATGTTGATTTTGCTTCATTTACTGCTTCATATACATTGGGTTCCGATTGGAAAGACTATTTTGATATCATTATAACCTATGCTAAAAAGCCAGGTTTCTTTACATTAGACAGAGATTTCATTGGCCTGGATGGCATCAAACAAACGGGTCCGATTGATCCTGAAAATTTGGAGTTGGGTGGCATATACGCAAACGGAAACTGGCAAGACTTGTATTCCTTTCTATCGAAACATTCCTCCAATCCCAATCCAAGATGTTTATACGTTGGGGACAGTGTTATTCAAGATGTTTATGCACCCAATATATATTCGCACTGTGAAACTGTGGCAGTTTGTGAAGAACTAAGTATGATTCATCCGGACAAAAAAATTATCGCTTCCGACTTTTGGGGATCTTATTTCAAGGACAAAGGATCGGAAACAATTTGGAGTAAAATTATTGAGGAAAATGCCAAACAAAGCGTTCCAGACTTGGAATATGCTGCTGGATTACTTTAGTTGTTTTAATGACATGGAGATTTTCATCTCTAGTAAAAACGTTTTTATTCTTATGAAGTTTGATCTGTCAAATGCTTCGAATGTATCTTTATTTCTCAATTGTTTTTGTTTTATTATATATGTTTTTATTTATCACCAATCGGAATTTTGATCTTTTGAATGCTTCGAATGTATCTTTATTTCTCAATTGTTTTTGTTTTATTATATATGTACTTATTTATCAGCAATCGGAAGTTTGATCTGTAAAATGCTTCGAATGTATCTTTATTTCTCAATTGTTTTTGTTTTATTATATATGTATTTATTTATCAGCAATCGGAATAAATTCTACGAGCTCCGATAAGTTCCAATTTACGTCGGAAGAAAATCCAGAGAATATATTCTTCTCCTCTAAGCTTTTGGTTACAATGTTATTCATAATATATTAAAAAATGCATTTGTATATTTTATGAATTCTTTTTCATTTGCCAAACAAGCTAGTTTTTTTTTAGGAATAACGAATTTTTTTAGAAGTTATTCCATATTCTCTGTAAGTAAAAATAGGATTATTTAACTTTGATAGTGACCAATTTACTATTTGAACAAGCATCGTTGATTTTTTTTTTGAGCTCAACATCGAACAAATGATAAAAAATTACGAAAAGCACTGCCGTGAAGTCAGGAGCTTTTAAGCGCTCGTACATCCACCTTGTAGGTAGATTCGCATTTTCCAGTTCAAGAAATCAATTGAAGGAATTTTCGACAGCTGTCAAAAAAATTCTGAAACTTAAGCGATACTCCAGACTTCATGTCAGTGCTTCAGCTGACCAATTTTTTTTTGATAATTCGCTAGTATTTTCTACGGTATCTATGGTCTTGGTAATGCGATCTGGACGTAGTTTGAATACATTATTCCTCGGCTAGGTGTAAAATTTCATTCCAATCCAATCAGTAGTTTCGAAACTATCAGGAAAAAAATATTTTGAAGGGCCATATTTACGGAACGCCTAGTCTAATTTTGCCCATTGATGAACGTGACCGCGACATTCGCCATCCAAACCCACCCTGAAAATTTCAAGTTCCTAGGCCTTTCCCTTCGAAAGTTATAATTTTATATGGTTCTGGTGATAAGATCTGGACAAAATGTTGCTTTAATATATCATTCTTGATTAGAATACAAAATTGTATCTTGATCGAATCCGTAGTTCCGAAATTATCGAGAAAACAACATTTCAAACGACCGTATTTACGGAACCCCTAGTATAATTCTGCTCATTGATAAACGTGAACGCGACATTTCAGATCCACACCTATCCTGAAAATTTCAAGTCCCTAGGCCTTTCCGTTCGAAAGTTATGATTTTCTATGGTTCTGGTCATGCTACCTAGAGAAATGTAGCTTGAATATATCATTCTCCATTGGTATACAAAATTTTCGTCACGATCGAGTCTGTAGTTTTGAAATTATCGAGAAAACTAAATTTCAAACGACCATATTTACGGAACCCCTTGTATAATTTTGCTCATAGATGAAAGTGATCACGACAATCGAGATCCACACCTATCCTGAAAATTTCAAGTCCCTAGACGTTTCCGTTCAAAAGTTACAATTTTCTATCGTTTCTATGGCTCTGGTGATGCGAGCGGGACAAAATTTTGCATGTAGCTTGAACACCTCATTTTCCATTAGAGTGCAAAATTTCATTTCGATCGAATCTGTAGTTTCGGAGTAATCAGGAAAACAAAATTTCGAGCGGCCATATTTACGGAACCCCTCGACGAATTTTGCCCAATAATGAACTTAACCGCGGCATTCGAGATTCGAACCTACCCTGAAAATTTCAAGTTTCTAGGACATTCCGTTCGAGAGTTATCGTGTATACGGACGGACAGACTCGAATTTTTCGACGGATTCGTCATCAGTGAGTCGAACATAGTCGTTTGAGACCATTTTCGGCTCAAAATTCGAAAAATACAGACATCGTGACGAAATGATATAGCCCTTGTGTAAGTAGTACGAGAGATCAAAAATGTAAAAGGTAAATTCAAAATATAAATGATAATATATATATATTACAGCCTAAAAATTGTTAACAATGATAAACTGTACTCAATTAGTTCTCAACTGATAATCTCCATTTTGTGTTATATAACGAACCCATGGGAGTGCTTGGTAGCCACTTTTCTCGATGATTTTCAGATAACGCACCTGAAATTCATTTGAATATTAAACAAATATTACTACAAAGCTGAAAAAAAAATTGAAACACAATGTTACCTGAATTCCAGATGTTGTGAAATACGGAATTTCAAATTTGACTTGTATCGGTGGCTTTCCTTCGGTATCTTCACATTCGACGCTGGGAAGCCCAAAATGGGCTCTCATCAGAAATTCTTTGCCACCTGGGAATGACTTGATGGTCCAAGTAATCGCATTCTGTTCGGGAGCATACTTAACACTGCCTATGGTCGTTTTGAATTTAGGCGAGTCAGCATCGTGCGGTACTGGAATGACTATTTCTACATTGTTAGCAGTGGATCTCCTTTTGAACTGCGATTTTGCTTTTATCATATATTCTACTCGACTGTGGGCGTGCCTTTCGATTACTGACTCGATCCAAATTAGGGGTTTTACCTGAAATAATATATTTTATGACCATTTACTATGATAACTTCTCATCTCTACAAGTACAAAGGATCAAATTTTCAGGTGTCAGGAAGCTATTATATTAAGGAATGTTCTAGTTTAAGAGAATTTGAATGTGAAATTAGAAAGTATGCTAGGATTAAGAGATGAAGGTTTCAGTGGAATATGTGTGTATTTGTTAATTTATATATTTATTTATTTGTTAGAGCGTGTTAGCAATTCATGAAATATTACTTTTCATTATATTTGTTTTATATTAGGCTTTCTAATTGAATAAATTATTATTATTGTTCTTGAACGAATTGTTTTCTAATCGGTGGTAGGTAGGGCGCCTATTTCGTGGCCAGCGAGAAGTCCAAATCTAACACCGTTAAATTTTCATGTTTGGGGTAGTTTAAAAGGAATAGTATATGAAAGGGAAATACATACATGTACACAACTTGTGGAGAGAATAAACGGAGCGGTGAGAAGATTGAGAGTAAATGTCAGCACTGAAGAAATTAGAAAGAGGGCAGGTGCTTGTATAAGGAATGGTGGAGGACATTTCGAACATAATTTATGAGTAAATTCCTTAATGAAATTTTGAGTTAAATTGCAATAAAAAAATATTTAATTCGTTACTTTTCTTTCTTTGCTTATATCCTCTTTCAAATCAAAATCTGCTGTTACGAAACTAGTGCTTGCATTTTAACGAAAACATTTTCAGGAAATGAAGAAGGAATTTGGCAAGTTTCTAGAATACTCTTGTCATACATACCAACTTTGAAATCATACGAATTCTTTTTCAACATCTATTATAGTATATTCTCGCTTTTTTCATACAGATCATATCCTTCTCTGACGAAAATAATCCGAAATTATAATCAAACTTGCTCAACGTCGAAAAAATTTACGAAAAATGGAGTAAGGTGAGTAATTTCTCAAAAAACACAAAAACTCTTAAACTGTTGATTTTTGGATATCAATAAATATGGCTCAAATGAGTCATACTAACACGTCGAATTTGGAATCACCCTGTATATATAAGTATGTTATGGATCTTTGTCAAGTATTGGCTGCATCAATTGAATACGTTAGTTGATCATTTGAATTATTATTCCGAAAAATTAATTGCGAAATATACAGGGTATATGATAGGTACTTACATGAGTATTGAGCCTATATGACATCAGCTCAAATTCTCCATCTGGCGGAATGAACGAAATAGTTCTATCAATTTCAAATCTAGATAACCTCACACATTGATGGAATTTAACATCTTCCAATTCCACTGACTTAGACTTGCCCCTTCCGGTACTCTCGAATAATACTTTATCGTTCAAACCAAGGCGCAATTCGGGCATTCCAGACAAATATACTCTCATTTTGATAGCACCAACAATTTCACTACGCAAAACGTTACCATTTGCATTCGCTAATAAATTAACAGACTCTATGACATCTAAAAATACTTCATTTTTTCTATACTTTATTCCTTCAGACCGCCAAGATACAGCGTTAGTGACAGCAACTGGTATACGAGGTTGAATTTCCAATTTATGACCTTCTTGTGTAATATACTCTTGAAGAATTTTACTATCAGTTGTTTGTGGATAACCGAAATCTATAAGCTCATCCAACAGTTCATATATAACTACAAAATTATCTCTGATACTTTCCTCTTCTAATTCTTTGAAGTATTCAGTCATAACTTGAACAATTTTATGCAGAAAAACAAATACTAGTGCAATATTTGCATTCTTCTTAGTTGTACTAACAATATATAAATTATTAGTTTTGATGTAAGCGAAAGTAGAATCAGATGTTTGTAGTATAGGTGTGAGTAAACCTTCCTCCTCTTTTTCCATCAACAAGGGCATGAATTTTTCTATTACACCCAAGTCTATGTCCCCCCTATAGTTCCTCGAAATGAGTACCTGCAAGTAGGAAATTCGGTGAAGGTAGATTCAGTCACCTTATTGTTTTTACTTACCTTTCCTTTAATATCTAAGATATAAATCGCAGAGGACGACATTTCCAATATGAAAATTATGACAGTGCCAAAACGAAAATTCAGGTATGGTGTTACTTCATTTACTTATGTTTTTGAAGGCATACATATTGAAGTTCGGGATCAATTCGAATGTGTATATGTAAAATGATTATTTCATTATATGGAGTCCAATAAAATTATACGTAAACCTGTAAAATATAAGATTTCGACCCTAAACACCACCTAGATGATGACAACGACACTTCATAAAATTGATATGACATATGTCATCAATAGATTTGCCCACAGAATGAAATAAAATCCTCTTGAAATAAGATATCGAAAATCGAAATATTTTTCGGTGGCAACCTCAGCCGTGTGTGATATTTATTTCGAATAGATACGATACCATTGCGGTATCGATATTTTTACTCGATACTGTATCGGTCGTCAAGTATCGATACTTACTTCGTATCATTTGAAAAGTATCGATGCTTACTAGTATCGAATAGTTTTTGGAAAATTAAAAGTAAAAACACAAAAAAGTTTAAGTATTGGAAAATTAAGAGTAAAAACACAAACAAAAAATAAATATTGGTATTCTTTATTTTATAAGAACAAAATTAATGAAGAAAACACAAAACGAAACAGACAAAAAAATGAGAAGCGAAAAACGAATGCGTTCAAAAACTTCAGTTTGAGATATACCTACAATATTTTGAGCGCTTGTACTACTTACACGAGGGCTATATCATTTCGTCACGATGTCCGTATTTTTCGAATATTGAGCCGAAAATAGTCTCAATCGACAGAGTTCGACTCCCTGATGATGAATCCGTCGAAAAATTAGAGTCTTTCCGGCCGTATATCGTATACACGATAACTCTCGAACGGAACGACCTAGAAACATGAAAATTTCAGGGTAGGTTCGAATCTTTAATGCCGCGGTTAAGTTCATTATTGGCCAAAATTCGCCCAAGAGTTCCGTGAATATGGCCGCTCGAAATTTTGTTCTCCTGATTACTTCGAAACTTCTTATTGGATTGGAATAAAATTTTGCACATAGATGAAGAACAATATATTCGAACTACTTGGGAAATTTTGTCCAGGTCGCATTACCCAGACCATAGATACCGTAGAAAATTCTAGCGAATTATCGAAAAAAGAATTGGTCACCTAAAGCACTGGATTTTCGCCTTAGTTTTGACAGCTGTCAAATTTTTTCCAATTGGTTTCTAAAACTGGAGAATGCAAATCTACCTACAAGGTGGGTGAACGAGCGCTCAAAAGCTCCTGACTTCACGGCAGTGCTTTTCGTAATTTTTTTTTATCAATGTTCAAATGAAATAGTTACATTGACATATCCATACCTCAGTTCAATAGTGTAACAAGTCCAAAACTTCAAATTTGAGTAATTACATGCATAACGTTCCTGGTTCCTAATACAACGGTCTATCAATTTCAATACTGAAGCAACTCCTCTTTTATATCTTATTAGATACGAAATAGGAGTTGTTTCAGTATTGAGATTGATAGAACGTTATATTGGGAACGTTATGCATGTAACAACTCAAATTTGAATTTTTGGATTTGTTACACTATTGATATTGATCTGAGGTATCGATATATGTACTGATATGAGTACTTTTGAGCGATACCTACTCGATACTTAATTTCAAAGTATCGATACTAAAAGTACTTTGTATCGGTGAAAAGTATCGAGTATGTACTTGTATTTACTCGTATTGTTTCATCCCTAAGCCTGCGCTGCCCTTGGCCTAATAACACACGTAAAGGGTTGGTAGACGAGACCCTGTAGTCCCACCCCTTCAGCCTGGATCTGTCCTGTCCCCTCAGATTCTATTCCAACAACTCAGTCGTTGAGCCTGGATTATTAGAATTTAGAATCAAAAATTGCTAGGCAAGGTCCTAGTTCTGGTGTTGTTAACCTATTTTAATATACCAGGTCAGATCTACTAGCGCCTTTGCGTTGTAAGTGGGAATAAATTCAAGGGTAAAAACAGTTGATATTATGAAGTCATGAATTAAAATTATATTATGTTCAATAACTGAGTTGTGTTATGTTACAGGGAAACTCCTATCAAAATGTTGTACCCACTGAAGTTCATTTTCATTCAACCAGGAACAACTATATTAATTCTCCTTTATAGCATTCAGGAATATTTAAGCTGGTAAATGATTATTTCTTCAGAATGAATTTACGTTGGTTTGCTAATGTTGTTGTGCACCATCCTTTAGCTATTATATTAGCTGTCACAGTTTTTTCTGTTACTTGCCTTCTAATACCATTTGCAAGAAAGTCGGGTAGTTTTCCAAATTTCTCAGATCCTCAATTGGTAAGTTGATTTTTTTTTCTTACTGGGCTGATGAATAATGGATCAAATTTATAGGGTTTTTCTACGAGAGGAACAGTCATAGCGAATAGACTTACTACATGGGAAAATTTGCTTGAATCAACCAGACCATCCGGTCAGTTTGTGGTAAACCCCAAAGAGCTTCTTCTGCTTCAGAATTTAAGTTCAACTATAAATCATGCGAAAAGAAAAAAAGGCCACAAGAAGAAGAAATCAAAACTGGAATATGGAGATGTAATGATCATGAAATATTATTTATTAGAAAGAATAAAAATTCTTTTTCAGGTGTTAATTAATGAGAAGAAGAATATTACTGATAATAATTATGATAATTGGGTGGAAATAAAAAAAATGACTAATGCTAGTTTTATGTTGAAGACTAAAGTGAAAACGGACGAAGGATTTTTCTGTGGAAATCCAGGTATTTAATTTGAGTTTTCTATATGATAATCAATGTTCTTAATCATTAATTTCAGATGAGAAATATGCGCACATTGTGATTAAATCCAAAAATAATAGAAATCTTTTCGATTTATCTTCGTTGATGACATTGTGTCGTCTCGAGTATGAATTGTCCAACGCACAAAACTTTACAGATTTATGTGTTCAAAATACAAAGACATCAAAATGCTGCAAACCTTGGTCCATAGGAAATTACATAGCGGTATTGAATAATAGAACTTCTTGCTTAGGAGTGAATGTGAGTATTATTAGTTTGATAATTACCTTCTAATATCAACGATTCGTTACAGGAGGAAGATGTGAACTCTACAATCGCATTACTGAGTAAATGTGCCAAATATTATTTTAGCCTGAAACTTGTGCCAGACTGTTACGAGAGGAAGTTCCTATGTAAAGCTCCAAAAGAGTGTGTGAATCATGATGCTATTTACAATATATTGAATTTTTTAACTACTACTAATTTCATATCAGAAAATGTAAGTTCTTTGAATTGCGACAAAAAAAAGTATATATTCGGAATCTACATCCCTAAATTGTATGGATAACATATATTTCTTTCCCATATAAAATATTTCAATTTTCTCCAAATTTTCCATATTGGTCAAGATATTTTCCTGTTAAAACATTTTTGTTAGGATATCTTTCACAAATTTCTCATAGAAGATAATTCAACAACGCTGATTTCGAATATGCAGTCGGTTTTTCCATAGATTTTTTTGTTCATTCCATAGTCGATTCAGTGTTTTTATAATGGGTTGTGGTTCTAATTTGATGGAAAACTCAGAATCGGCAGTTTTTTTGTGCATCGAAAGTTCATATGAAATGTTGTAAGGGAGGAAAATTAAAAACATTCCTGAACTTGTGAAATGAAAAAAGAATCGAAATATGTAATTCAAAAGTTGTCTCAATTGAACATAGAAATTGAGATTTGTCCATTTTGGTTTATTATTTGTGATAATAATTATTTTTTTTCAGAATACTTCAGTTGATAATATTCAACTCCATGAAACGATGTTATTTTTGCCGATTGCTGGTAGCACAGCGATATTACCATATTTTCATATTATAGAGAATTTGAAACTCGACTACGATGATTTAGAAGTAGTGGCGATGGATTTTGGCATCAAGAGTTTTTTATTTGATGAGTATTTAGTACATGATATGTGGCTTATGGTACTAGGCACAGTTTTCATTATTTTCTGTATGTGGTTGTACACCAAATCATTATTCCTGACCATTGTGACAATAATTGGAATAATATTTTCACTAGGGATCTCATATTTTTTCTACGTACTTGTTTTTGAAGTGAAGTTTTTTCCATTCATGAATCTCCTTGCTATTGTAGTGGCCATAGGTAACTTATTTTCATAGTTTTTCGAAGTTGTCATTGAATACTTTCATTTATACATTTCCTAGGAATTGGTTCTGACGATGCATTCATTTTCTGCAAAATTTGGACAAAAGTGAAGGAAGAGGAAAAAGACGAACCTATGGTTCATTTATTGACTGATACATTCCATCATGCATTCGTTTCGATATTCGTTACTACTCTAACGACGACTGTTGCATTTATGGCATCTTATATAAGCACTGTGACGGCTGTGTGCTGTTTTAGGTAAGAACTTTGGGAAATTGAACAATTTCATATACAGGGTGATTCCAAATTCGACGTGAACCTTGAAGAACTTTTTTAGGGCCACGGTCCTCTTTCACGCCTGTCAATCAAGAGAACTTCGTCCAAAAAACTGTCCATATTTGTTCCCAAAAATTCTTCATGATTTTCTCCATTTGAGTTGTCAGGTAGATAGTAAGGACCTATCAAAAGATTAGCTATTGCTCCCATCCAAACATTAACGCCAAATCGCTATTTTATATGCCGGACATTCAAAAAGTTGTTCATAAAAAATCTGCTGAAACGAAACCAGTGCCTGCATTCTAACGAAAACTTTTTTAGGAAATGAAGAAGGAATTTGGCAAGTTTTTAAAATACTTTTGTCATACATAAGTTGTGGAGTTCGAAAGTTCCAGGCGAATTGATATTAGAAATTGACTATTCTTTTCTTCATATACCAACTTTCAAATCATACGAATTCTTTTTCAACAGCTATTACAGGATATTTTCGCTTTTTTCATACATATCATATCTTTCTCTTTCTGTCAAATTTGCTCAAAGTAGAAAAAATTAACGAAAAATGGAGTAAGGTGAGTAATTTTTCAAAACACACAAATACTCGAATAACTCGTAAACGGTTGATTTTTGGATATCAATAAATATGGCTCAAATGAGTCATACTAACACGTCCTTCAAGGTTCACGTCGAATTTGGAATCACCCTGTATACGTTCTCATTTTGACGAAAAAAAATTCTTTGTGGAACTTTTCTTTTAATTTTGCAATTTTTCAGTATTTTTGCAGGAACAGCGGTGATAATTAATTTTGTACTGATGGTTACCTGGTTTCCAGCCTGTGTTATAATTTGGGAACAATCCTGTTACATGCCGAGCAGTATCTCTCAAAGTTTCATTATTGCATCTGCACGTAGAAGCTGTTCCAACATTCTCTCTCCAACATTGAATGTATTTGCAAATTTGCCAAAATGCTCTACCATCAGTAAATTATGGTGCTCAAAGGAGAAATATCTATTGAACTGTGTTATTAATCTTAGATACATATGGATTACGATGTTATTTGGAATAGCAGCCGGAAGTATTGTGATAGTATTGTATAACCCTAAACTTGAGTTACCTGATTCGCAAGATTTTCAATTATTCGCCAGTTCTCATCCTTTTGAGCAGTATGATTTTATATACAAGAATCACTTCTGGTTTCATAGGGAATCCGTAAGTATTTCTTTGAAATTTCTCTTTGACTTCCACTTGATATATATAATTTTTTCAGCTCGATTCTGATTCCAACTATGAATTACCCCTTCGGTTTGTTTGGGGAGTTCTCCCAGTGGACAACGGAGATCACCTAGATCCCGCAAATCTGGGCACACTAGAACTGGATCCAACTTTCAACATGTCCAATCCTAGTTCACAAGTGTGGCTTTTGAAATTCTGCAAGACCCTGAAGAGAGAACCGTTCTTTCGTGCTATGATGGGTCCTTTACTCCCCAATTGTTTTATCGAAACTTTTCTAAAATCAATGCAGAGAACATGTTCAGATTATATGTCTGGAAAAGATCGTAGTCCATGTTGCAAATCGTCCAAGTTTCCTTTTAGTCCGGAAGTTTTCGAAAAATGTATAATACAGGAGATGGCCGATATTTATGGGACACCTTCGCAGTTTCTGATACCAGGATTAGCCGGCCCAAAATTTTCAAAAGACCAAAATCCGACAATAAAAGTTGTTGTAGTTGAATACATTAGTAATTATAGTTATTCAATGTCCTATGATGTTATGAACGAATTTTTTAATCGAGTTGAAAACTGGATGCAAGAACAATTGAAAACTGCCCCGAAAGGAATGAAAAGGGGTTGGTTTGTTAGTGAACTGAAATTTTATGATTTACAGAAGGAATTAGCGACAAGTACTTTTTACGGTATACTATTGTCGATGGGCTTAGCTTTGGCAGTTCTGTTGTTTTCGACTCTGAATCTTTTGATAAGTTTTTATGCAATTTTAACAATCACCTGCAGCATTTTTGTGACTGTAGCTGTTCTAGTCCTGTTGGGTTGGAAATTGAATATATTAGAATCAGTTGCTATTTCTACCGCTATTGGTCTAGCAGTAGATTTCAGTTTACATTACAGTGTTAATTATAGATTGTGTCCAGTGGGTTTAGTCGGCAATAGACAAGCTGCCACTAGCTTCGCTTTGTCAAACATGGCTGGACCTGCACTAATGGCTGCTATAACCACAGGTGCAGCCGGTGCTTGCATGTTACCATCCCTTATATTACCTTACATACAAATAGGAATCTTTCTAGTGATCGTTATGAGTGTTAGTTGGTTGTATGCCACATTCTTCTTGGGGTCCTTATTTGCGACAATAGGGCCTCAGAATCACTTTGGTCAATTTTCTTATTCCAAATTGTGTCAACCTTTCAAAGGGAATCCTAGAGATAGAACCCGAAGTCAGCCCACAAATTCTTCTATATCAGACACTCATGAATTAGAAATGCTGACCGATAAATCCTTGAAAACTATTTCCCTGTCTTTACAGAAATCATCTAAGGGAAATGGCACAAACCGTAATAGGGTCCTTTCAGATCAGTCGCCATCAGCTACTAGCGCAATTACTATTGTAATGGCTGATGAAAACTGACTATGTATTGTATTAGAAGTGTGTTCTGTGATACTCATATATAATTACATATTCTGTGTTTTATTTTTCTAGGTATTTTTTTTGTATGCAAATACAAATTTTATCAGTATAGATTAGTATATTTATGTAATTAAAAGTGATCATATTATATTCTATTTTTCATTCAAACCTTTCTCATAACTTTTTATGACAATTCGGGATATTTCTCAACACGCTTAATTGTAATAATAATGTTTATTCGCAAAATCAATACAATTTAGGCAAAAAAGTTAAGAACATGAATAAACAGGGGCATCATTGAAGTAACAACTATGATAAATTCTAACTTGTGCGTGATATAGCCAACACATTATACTTTGGATTATATAGGGTGTATCAGAAGTCGACGTCAAGCAAGAATCGCGTAACAGGATGTCATCATAATCGTCAGAAAAAGATTTGAAAAAATCCAAGTCGTGTATTTTTCAAATTCTATGGCATTTTCTTTTATTCGAGAAAATGCACATCATGTGAAGGTTTTTGATCCTTTTTTGCCTAATCTAAGAAATAATGTAGTGAGTGTTATACCATTTTAGAATCCTTATTAAATGCGCTAACTTCTGAAGTCAATCGCCAAACAAACAAAAATTCATCCAAAAATGTACGAATTGAATATAAAAATAAATTATTTTTCGAGCAGTAAATCTTAAAAGACTTTTTTAATCAAGTTTGAATATACGAAGCGAATATAATATTCCGGTATGAATTTCTGACATTTTCCGAAGATGCTGCATAATCTTGCAGAATTATAAATATTTAATGAAGTAGGTGCAATTTCAATAAATCAGAAATTATACTGTCGCAACATTATGCTTTCCATTGGAAATATAACGCCGAGATAAAACTATTAAAAATATAATAAAATCTTGAGCATAAATGAAGTGAAGAGGTAATTTTAGTGAACATTCAGTTATGGGTGGTTGCAATGTTGGGCGTTATTGATTATTTTTTCTCAATGTAATTGATAATGATATTTCGCGTTTCGAGTTTTATTTTTCTAGGACAAATTTTATCAGTATAGATTAGTATATTTATGTAATTAAAAGTGATCATATTATATTTGATTTTTCATTCAAATCTTTCTCATAACTCTTTATGGAAATTATAATTACTATCTTTATTTCAGGATATTTCTCACAACTTATAATAATGTTTATTCGCAAAATAAATACAATTTAGGCAATAAAGTCAAGAACATGAATAAACAGAGGCATCACTGAAGTAACAACTATGATAAATTGTTACTTGTGCGTGATATAGCCAACACATTATACTTTGGATTATACAGGGTGTATCAGAAGTCGACGTCAAGCAAGAATCGCGTAACAGGCTGTCATCATAATCGTCAGAAAAAGCTTTTAAAAAATCCAAGTCGTGTATTTTTAAATTATATTGCATTTTCTTTTTTTCGAGAAAATGCACATGTTTTTGATCTCCTTTTGCTACAAATCTTTTTTTTTGCCCAATCTAAGAAATAATGTAGTAAGTGTTATACCATTTTAGAATCCTTATCAAATGCGCTAACTTTTGAAGTCACTCGCCAAACTGATATAGCACAATTTTTTTTCAGTAGTGACATTATCTCCCAATCTGGAGCTTAGAATCAAAGGTTACAGATGCACTATTCAGGATAACATAGAAAAAAAAAATTGGGATAAAAATTTGCAACAACAGGAGTTCACAAATCATCACATTACATGATGTGCATTTTCTTGAATGAAAAAAGCAATATTATTTGAAAAATACACGACTTAGATCTTTTTAAATATTTTTCTGATGACTATTATGACTTAGCCTGTTACCCGATTCCGGCTTGACGTCAACTTCTGGGACATCCTGTATATTTATGTTGATTTATAAAAAAATCGAGTTTTTCAGTTGTTGGTACAAACAATAATTCTCTTCATTGAAAGGTTGTCAGAAAAGTTACTCAATTATATTGGGTTTGTTTATTTACAACCGGATTTTACATCATTCTATTTTAATACTATACAATTGAGTCTGAGAAGAACTACATTTATAATAAAAAGTGGTACTGAATTGTAAGTATATATTTGTTCATAATTTAAAATACAACAAAAATATTCCCAGTAAAAGAAAAATATGTTAAATAAATAAGAAAATTAATGGATCCATTATTTGATTATTTATAACTATATCAATAGAAAACAAAGCACAAAAAATGCTAAATTCTCTATCACTCAAATTATTATACAGTATGAGCTGCAGAGTAATAAAATGCTGGAGACAGTTACACATGAAATTGATTCAAAATAAGAGAATTGAGATACTCCTCTTAAAAAGGCCCATATTTTTTTGATTAATTATTGTTATTGATGGAAAAAGGAATGTGGCGATCATTTAACACTCTTGTGTTAGCAGATTCAAATTTATGGCATCTAGAAATTTAAATACAAAATGGAAATGACAATCGACAAATAAGACAAAATATACGGCAAGTGAAATATACATCAAATAGTGTCCCACAGAATTAAAGATCAGTTCTTTAAAGGTCACGGGCAATAATAAAATTTTGCAACCGACGGTTCAGTCTACTACAAATGCTGCTTTTAGGAATAGTCGATGCGACTAATTGTCTTGACTTTGTCGCGTCAAAATTCATATTTGTAGGCTTTCCGAGTCTGGTTTTTACTTTTCATTGTCTCTTGAGGTCTGTCTGGAATAATAAGAAAAACGATAGAATTATCATTTCTAAACAGTTGATTCGAATATCATTTCGAGAAAAAGACGAAACTAATACAAACTAAAAATAGCGACTACCATCAATACAGATATCGAAAAACTACATTCACTTGGTCAATTGTCATTTCTATAAAACAATCTAATATATGTCAGCTAGGCGCTTCTTTAATCGTTCGAAGACTTGAGAATAATACTAGTCTATGCAGTAGTTGACGATAAAGTTACTTCATCAATTCAATTTTAGCCGAGACAGTTTGAACTACGTTTTACTTGGAAAACTATTGGTGCAAGCAGAAAATATCTTGAAAAACAATGAAAAGAGCGAATGAGGATAGAAACAAAAAAGTAGAAAGTTAAATGAAAACCTATAATCGAAAATATTCAACTGAAAGAAAAAAAACGATAAATTAACTCAATGCTGCTGTATCGCTCCGAATTTGATAAAACCATCAATTTCAATATGAATACATTGAGGGTTTAAGAAGTAGATAGTATGAGAGAAGAATCCGGCAGATATTTTTAATTATTGCTGTGAAGAAATGATCTGCTGCCCTACAACCGCTCGAAAAATTCAAACATCAACAGAAAATTCGTTCAACGAATCTGAAAGAATTGAAAAATATGGGTATGCTCCCAAATCAATTACATTATCAACAGGAATAATTGTTGAAGTAAAAATATTGAAGATTGAGAAAAATTTTAAAGAAAGAACTTGAAGACGATTCTGGTTGAAGAATTCAATGATCCTTGTCAGGTCATGGGCCTGTGTGGTATTTCACAACGATTCTGCTCCTAGCGACTTACTTAATTGTTTCAATTATTTTCATTTTATAACTTACTATAAATAGGTACCTTTAAGTATGATTTGAGTACATAGTACCGAAAATATTAGTTACAGTCATAAAGTTAGGTATAAAAGAAATAATAGAAACAGAATAAAATAATATGTACTATATACCCAAAGATTTAAAATGGACGAAAAACATTTAGCTGTTTCAGTTTCATACATCGAAATATGTACATATGAAGGAGTCCATCCTACGACTTAAAAATAGTTTCTTTAATCCTGTCTTTGCATTATTTTGGTTCTGAATCAGGTAGTTTATAACACCTTGTGCTGCAAAGTTTAATTTGTCAATGGTCAGTGCTGTCAGAAAGAATACCTAGGTTGGACACCTCAAACTCCGGATAACTCAGAGTTTGCTATGAACTAAATTACTCCAAACATGAATTATATACTATTATTTTGCACAATATGTCACTCAACACTGTTGGCAGTTTGGCATTTCATTTAGACCGAATCTTTCAACCTTCTATGATAATTATTATAAAAATTACTAGATATGAATAACGAAAAGAACTTGGTATTTTTCCAAAAATTTCGTCTACATTTTTCTGATTTCATTTCAATATGTGCGTTTGATTTTCGTATCTTTAGATACTTTGACAATGAAGCACTAAAAGCAGAGATTCAGTCCATTTAGCTCGTCCAACTGTCTAACTTCACTTCAGATCGTCAAGTTAAATCCATTTCGTTTAACACTATTTTCAGGCGTAGAACTCCTTCTCATTACCTCTGTTGTAAGTATTTGCATTCGGAGATGGCTTTGGCTCGCCTAGAGAATAGGATCCCTCGTCTTTTTTGCGCATCCTGTAGACTATGAACATCACCACTAGAATAGCACAAAGGAGTCCAACAACTGCTCCACCAATAACGGCTGCGAAATAAAAATTGATCAAAAAATGTACAAATTAAATATTTTAAATTTATTTTCAATTTAATCAAGTTTGAATATACCAAGATGCTGGATTATAAATATTCAATGAAGTAGATGCAGTTTCAATAAATCAAAAATTATACTGTCGCAACATTATGCTTTCCCAAACAGAATATAAAGAGAGCCGAGATAAAACCATTAAAAATAAAACAAATCCTTGAGCATAAATGAAGTGAAGAGGAAATTTTGGTAAACATTCAGTTGTGGGTGGTTGCGATGTTGGGCGTTATTGATTCTTTTTCTCTCAATGTATTTGATAATTATATTTCACGAAACATCATTGCAAATAAATCCTACTGTCGACGGAGTGCAGCCTACATTCGACATTTTCCCGAGCTAATTTTGTACCGAATCCGATAAAATGGTCCAAGGTTATTTTCTATCTGAACGGAAAGATATTGCACAAATGCATATTCAGAAATTAATTCAGATATATTCAAAATCTGGAATATCGAAAAATTCGATAATTTCACTTTATATTCATTCTCTCACATTTTTCTTCGATGCGTTTATATTGCTCAAATCGATTGAAAATAAATTTGAATTCTATGTAGTCAAAGGTATAAAAATAATGCTTACCTGCCAATATGCCAGGCTGGGCGAAGAACGATGTTCTTGGGTCCATACTCTTGACTTCGGTCTCTTCGTCAGAAGGATTAATATTATTGTTATTATTTATATTATTATTATTGATATTGGTCTCGTGGGGTGGATTCCTGATGTCGGGGGTGTCCAATGTGTTCGTTGGAACAGTTTCGCTTGGTTTTCTCGTGTCTTGGTTGTTTTTCACTCCTGTAACATTATGAACACCTCAATTGACAGCTTCGACTCGTAAAATATTTTTATCTGGCTTTACTTCCTGTTTAACCGGTGTATAAACACGCGGAGAACAATGAAAATTGGAATTGACTTCAGCTATATTCACAAGTGTGTCCTTTGTAATAATTTATGCAGAAGGTAATATTAATTATTGAGTTTTCTCTTTCATTAAAAGTTTCCGGTTGTCGTATTTTTATGAGGCTTAATATTTGATTCAATTATGAATAATTATGTGTATCAGCGCATTTTTCTTCGATTGAAAACAATAGTATGATTGTTCAACTCACTTGGAGTTATGTGTGGCTCTATGGGTGTATCTTCGTCATCGGGTCCAAAACCAGACCCACTGGACTCCAAGTCATGGGTCACCTCACCGTCGTTTCCGCTTCCTTCGATGCCTGCATCATCGTTGAAGCCGATATCACTGTTGTGTTGAGGATTATTCTGTAAAGACGAGAAACAAATCAGAAAATAATTCTAGCATTTCACTATTTTTCATCCACCGTACAAACCAGATTTTGAACAGTCCATGAAAATAAAAAAAGTCCATAAATTCCAGATCATGTTTTTATTTCAATACAATCAAAAATATCAGAAAAGGGATTTTTACAACAAGTAGAAAATAACTGGAAAGTTTTAACAATAATTACAATAAAGATATAAACACCTTATGTTTTCGTTTATTTGTAGTTCTTGTGTGTACACTGTAGTTTGATTTGATGGAATATGTTGCGAAGTGTAATAACAGCAAAGCATGCCTCGTGAGACACTAAGCAATAAAAGTTTAGTTTCAGGAATCAATTTAACGACATCCGCAATACTACGTGCGGAAAATATTCAATATAACGATACTTAAAATCTGAGCACAGTCAACAAACCACCGTTCGAGCTTTATTCGTATGACAACTGAGAAAACTTGAGTAGAAGGTATATTTTGTGGTAAAAAAAAAGTACAATTGGAACTTTTCTTGTATTCATGAAATACAGTCCACTCCGAATCCTTTCAATTGAACAGCATCGAAATTTTTCTGACGTGATCAATGAAATTGAAGTAGACGGAATATTGAACGTTAATCGGTTCCCAGTCCTGACGATTTTCAGTAATATATTCGATTGATAGTAAAGATTGCAAAGAAGCGAATAGATAACAGAAGAAAATGGAAAAACGAGAATAAAGGCGAATAGTTGTCATTATAAAATATTTAATCAAGATATAAGGTTCATTAATTCGCACAGATAAATAATTGTTTGTTGATTGGAATCTCCTGTTCAGGTTGTAATACCATTATTTTATATTGAGAATGGAAATTTCCAAGTAGACCATTCGATATATTTATGTTAGTTGAGGAAATTCTTGAAATAATTCACCACAATTTCCATTGATTCGAATTTGATTTTCATACCTACCTATGGAAAAAACTAAGTTATGTTATTTTTATGTAATATCTTTTAATGATGGCTAATTATTCAATGACAAGAGATGAGATTAGCAATAGTAAAGATAAAACCGGAACACAGCAGGAGGAAGAAACAATTTCCTCCATAAAGAGGAGAGATAAGTCACTTCTGAGAAAAGCAAGTCGTTCAGAAATAAAAGTAATCGGATTCGGACTTGGACACCAACAGGTTTTTGTCTGGCCTAAATTCAACGTTTACCTTGGCGATGAACGACCTCAGAGAAGAAAGAATTCCGTCACGTTAAATCTCAACATACATCTTATCGTCTCGCTAGATTCCGAACGGAAAAAAATATCATCGTAGGTACTGTTGGCGCCACATTGAGGAAGCTCTTTTTGTGGAACGTACAAGGTTGGTTAACTATACACAGCGCAGAGTCAGCTCTATATGGAAGAAATTTTCAGTATTTGCTGCATGAATACAGGATGTGAGTAATAATGTTGAGATGTTTTGAAAAACTTTCCTGATGGAAAGTAACATCCTATCCATTTCAATTTCTTAAGGTTTTGCCACACCTCTAACCTGTCAAGTTGATTGGAAATTTTCAAGATAACTGCTTCCATAGATCAATATCCATGATACCCTTGAACCCTACTTTAAGAACCCCTTAAATGTGGGTTTCAATCACTGCTGAATAATGAAAATCACCATGATTTTAGATAATGTATTTTTGGAAAATTTCAACAAAAGAAACCTTTAACATTTAGATGCAATAGAGCATAAGCACCACTTTTCCATTGATTCTTTGTCTCCCATTCAAGTTTCATTTTGGATTTCGATACCTCAGCAAAAAAAAAACTTTCCAAGAAGTTGAAAAAGCCTGATCAGTAGAAAATAGCGATGGATCAATATTGATTCATCCTCATATCGATTTCTCTGACGAAATGTTTCCATAATATTTATATTACTATCAGTTCATAAACACTCGATGATAGATACGGTTATATTGAACTTTTCAGGTATTACTAATATTGTCACAGCAAGTGAAATATTGAGATATCCCATCACTTGCAAATAGTGATATGAAGAATTCATTTCAAATTTGTTCATTTTATTTGGCTCATTATTTCCAAGGGAACAAAAAAACTAAGGAATTATTGAAAAATATCTCAAATGATCCAAAATATTGAAATTAAATTCAAATATTCGTTTCGTCAAGCTTTGAAAACTGTTAATTTAATTTCGAAAAGAAGTTGACAGGCTTGAAAATTTTCTTGGAGACTCCTATGGCGATTTGAAGGGAACCAGAAGATTCATTTTTCAGGCTAATAATCGATCTTTCATGATGTGCCTCACAACATTCCTTCAGACAACACAATGGCAGTATTGAAACTGTTGAAGCATGAATTAACACAGTGACCTAGTGCCAATAGTCTAGCAGTAATTACGAATTGTGACGAATGAACGTAACGAAAAAATTTTCGGGTGCTGTCAAGAACACCACAAAAGCATCTGAAAAACATAAATTGATCCTGCATATCATGCAAAATGACGAGAGCGAAACCAAAAGTGGGGTTAAAACTAGACAATCGATCGGTGAAAATTGTGTGCGAATTATAAAACAATGATAAAAATTTTAGAAATCTTCGTTTTACTCACTTGCGAGACGAAAAAAATTATTTATTATTATGGGACAGAGTGAATATGTTTCCGCAATACGTTTGGCAAGGTAACAGGCCGATTGTTAGACTGCTGGAAAGGTACAAATGGAAGCAAGAGCGGGTCAGAATTCTGATCAATAAAATTGTCTGCGCGTTCTCTGCAGCATCCCAGCAACCATATTTTCCTTCCAGAAAACACAGGGACGGACCTGCCCAATTCTCATCCAATTACAATTGACATTTCCTTGTCAGCAATTTTTTTACGCAATCTGAAATGGTTTTTCCCAGTCAAATTTTCAGGAAAAGAAGGACCCAATCCCTCAATCAATTGAATTTTTTCTTAAATCGATAAACCAGAAATGAAATGAAACCAAGGATTCGAAGCAACCAACTGGTAACAAATAAACACTCGAGAAGATCGACTACCAAGTGAACGTAGCGTGAAGATGGATATAAGAGTATATTTTCGTAAGATTATAAAAAGTTCTTTGTGTGTGGTGCTGATAATCAACGTAGGGCAGCCTCCCAACCAAATTCCTCGTTTGAACGACAATTCTCCGTTTCTTGCATCACTTCTTGGGACAGCCTTTCCCTTCAAGATCGTAACAGACGGTTGAAAAGAAAAAACAAACTACATTTTAATTTACTGGATGATTTTTGAGCCGAGAGTGTTAAGGAAGGGCTCAATATCACTAGGCTTAAATTATAACTCATTTTAGAGCCATCTTGCCATCTCTCCATAATTCATTTCTTGTTTAAAATATAGAGTTAACTTAGGGCTTTTTTATGTTTTTAAAAACACATTTATGACCTAACTTAACTGATTGATTCATTAGAAACTAACAGTTGGAATAGCTTGTGGGTGGTGCGAGATTAATATTCTCACATTATATTCGCGTTTTGTACAGGGTGATTGTTTATATTTTATTCAATATATAAGCTATCTCAGTAAATATTGGTCCTACAAAAACATTTAAATGGGCAAATATGAAGTATTTTTTATGAGCATTCTGAATTCAGTACTAGAAAATGCAAAAAAGCATCGTGAACCTACAAATTTTATGTCAGTTTGTATTTTTCAAATGGAACACCCGTACTCGTACTGAATTCTGAATGTTCATGAAAAATACTTCATATTTGCCCTTTCAAACGCTTTTGTAGGACCAATATTTACTGAGATAGCTATCGAGTAAAATATAAACAATCACCCTGTACAATATAAGTGATTTCTCATTCAATTCGACAGAGATAAAACAGCACATCCATCAATCAATATCAATAATAATTATTACTGTTATCGATTTATTCGCATATAATCACGGTTAATTGATTCTCAAACACGAAGGTAAAATGAATCGAAGTGCTCTGAATGCCTCGAATAAATGGAGAAATTTGAAGAGTTATTCACGTTGAACTTGTAATTCGAAACGTCCACTTAATCATTGAAATCGAAGATTGAATAACAGTAGTAACTCTTGTATTCCTCTGATGGCTTCTAGATGACAGAAACCAAGCTTTACTGACAAAGTGCCCATTGAAAATGAAATTTCGAACTTCGCGCAGATAGGATAGCTGAAAACGACATGACTGAAGAGGGGTGAGAACTGTGATAACATAACATAAAGTTTCTGGTTGTTTCAACAATGGGCGAGGCGCTGACTGGTGGCTGCTATTGTCAGTGAATGGGGAAAGATATATCTATGTATCCTTTGATATAAACATATCAAAAATGGGATTCCTAAAGTTCCATTCAAAAAACATTTTTCCACCCCTTGGCTGTGAGTTTGATCTACGGATCTACGGAAAAGATTTTAATATCGACACATATTTTTTCGGTATTCCATCAGACTGTCTGTGTGAATTTAATTGTTTCTTCATAGCTGTCGCTCGATTCCTCCTAGTCGGTTAACATTAAAAGTTCAGTCTATTCTCTCACGAAAACGGAAAATATTTCCATCGATAATTAAAATCTCGATGAGCTGAGGGCCATGAATCCAATTACTTTCCGCAGCATAAAAAAGCGAGCTCCTTTTCTTCATAAAACGGCAGACTTTCCATCAGGTCATAATTCGAATATTCCTCCAATAAGGGAGGATAACATTCTAATTTCGGGCTTAGTCTATTCATTTTCGTTGCCAGGCAGTTAGCTGAAATACCTGAAAAAATGAAGGACTTCGAATTGTGTTATTTTTTGAATGTATGGAACAGTCGGATTTTTTGCAATGTAGAAACTGAACACGATTATTAGACGTCGAATAAGGTCAAAGTGTACTAACTGAATAAAAAAACCTCTTGGATCCTTACGTCCTACGAAATTAACTGAAGGAACTCGTTCCCTTCAGTAATTAAAAAAAAGAAATGTCGAACGTGTTTCATTTACCAAACGACTTCGGGAGGCCAACTTTAACCTGGCTTCTGGAAATGATAGCATTTTCCAATCAACTGGAAGACAAAGAATTTTCAATTCCAAACAACTAGGAATTATGAAATATATCTGAATAACAATTTTTTTCTGAAGCCATCAATGATATTGAAGTCGACGGAATTTTGAACGTTAATCGGTTCCCAGTCCGGACGATTTTCAGTAATACCTTCGATGGCAAAGAAGCGAATAGATGAACTGCAAAGAGAATAGAATACATAAAATGTAGCTATTACAGATTAAGGGAAGCTGAGAATTTTTCACATAAATTCATTATCCATCACCATAACATTTTCCAATCAACTGGAAGACGAAGAATTTTCAATTTCAAATAACTTGGAATTATGAAATATATTTCATATTAACAAAAATTTTTTCTGAGGCGATCAATGAAATCGAAGTCGACGGAATTTTGAACGTTAATCGGTTCCCAGTTCGGACGATTTTCATAATATCTTCGATTGATAGTGAAGATGGCAAAGAAGCGTATAGATGAACTGCAAAGAGAATAGAATACATACAATTTAGCTATTATAGATTGAGGAAAGCTGAGAATTTTTTACATAAAATCATTATCCATCACCATCTAACATTTTCTCATCAACTGGAAGACGAAGAATTTTCAATTTCAAATAACTTGGAATTATGAAATATATTTCAATAACAAAAATTTTTTCTGAGGCGATCAATGAAATTGAAGTCGACGGAATTTTGAACGTTAATCGGTTTCCAGTCCGGACGATTTTCGGTAAAATCTTCGATTTATACTAAAGATGGCAAAGAAGCGAATAGATGAACTGCAAAGCTATTATAGATTAAGGAAAACTGAGAATTTTTACATAAATTCACTATCTATCACCATCTAACATTTTGAAAATCAACTGGAAGACGAAGAATTCTCAATTCCAAATAACTAGGAATTATGAAATATATTTCAATAACAACATTTTTTTCTGAAGCGATCAATGATATTGAAGTCGACGGAATTTTGAACGTTGATCGGACGATTTTCGGTAATATCTTCGATTGATAGTAAAGATGGCAAAGAAGCGAATAGATGAACTACAAAGGACCAAGCAAAAGAGAGGAGGAGCTCCCTAAGTCAATAAAGAAGAAAAAGGAAAAACAAGAATATAAAGGCGAAGGGAAGTAAATTCCAGTCCAATCGGAAATCAATCATCAATGATCTTTTATTGATCGTTCTCTCAACCACGAGGATCGCAGTTTGAGTGGAATCAAAGATGTGATGGCTGACAACAAACCAACAGCATTTCAACTGCCTGCTACTGCTCAAAATATCGAGCCAGCGAAGTTTTCGAATGGAGGTCCTGTGGTTTTCCGTCGAGAAGATTAAGTAAACATTTAATTGAAAAATACGAAACTGAGAATTTTTCACATGAATTCATCATCCATCACCATCTGACATCAAAGGGCATAAAATATAAAAAAAATCATTACTAACAAACTATGCAGCAGGGACTCATGCAATTTGGTACGTATGCTGCGAAGAAGGGCCAAGGTCTATGGAGGAACATGTGAAGGGAAATTCAACTGAAAACTCAGTCGCGATTATAATTATACAAGGGTCGTGTGATTTCTGTCCTGGTCTACTGTTACCTTGTTATGTCATCGGACATCTTGAATCGATAATTAATTCCAGTTGTCGTGATATTTAACAGTAGCCAATGCCATTTTCCGGTCATTGTTCGTCGTGGTAATTGCTTATTGAAGCGCCATCATGGCATACGCATACTGAGCCATTGCTATCCACACGAACTAGTCGATACATTCCTGTTTGAACTGTGGGAAGCGTGAAGAGAAGCCATTCAATTACCTCGACTTTGAATCGTCCAATTAAATTGATTGCTGTCTAACGACAGACATCTATGCCTTTGTCATCCACGATGATTTCTGGCGATTCTTTTCACGAAGAAAACGGACTAATCATCTTTCGTTTCTCTTACATTATTTTAGTGGTCAAGTTCTTCCAGTTTTTGGGAAAAATGCAATCGAATAGCGTGATGCCATGACCAACTGCATTATATCGAACAAATGGGGAATCGTCTGGGGGCAAATTCCATCTTTTTTGTACCCGTCGACTAAGGAACGCAAGGATAAAAATTTCAGTGAACTTTACTGTGAGTGTTTTATTGAAGTTATTCCGAAACAAATTGCCTCCTGTTGTTACACTTTATTTTTTTAGCTTCATTTCCGCTTTCGCAAACTAATATAGAACTTCCACGCAAAACAATTATTATTGAACGTTCTCGGTTAACGTTCGAAGGAAATTAAGGAAAATTCCCAGAAGGAAACTGTCGAAGAGAAGTTGGACAATACTCGGCGACTCCATTGTGAACTTCGTTGTTTTAGAAGAGACTTCCGAGGAGACATTTCTGCTAATGATGACCTTTCTTTCAACCTCATAAAGAGGTAGTTCAAATAAAAAAATCATTGGCGTCACCTGTTGTGAAGTATATAATCCCTACCTCTTTTTAAGACTATGAAGGATATAAAAGTGTCCAGACCAACCTGAAAAAGAAAAAGTATATAAGAAACCAGACAATTAATTGATCACTATTTTAGTGAATTAATAGTAAACGGATACCAGTAGATGGAGATCAAATTTGGTTATGTATTCAAGTGTATATAATATAAGTAAACAAGGCAGCTCCTTTTAGTTGAGAAGTTATCTAACCCCAAAGAACACTCCTTCCACGATAAAAACTTGTTTGATTAGTAGGGGTAGTTTTGATGGTCACCCTTGGTGAAAAGATGATTAATAATCTCTGTTGTGTGATTCCCTAATGACGGAAAAAGTTATTGAGCTTTACCCGTAGTAAAATTTGTGGCTTTTTTCCTCTCTAAGGTTCTCTCGATTGCAGATTTTATGTTGAAACATACTTGAATAAACCTTCGATTTTTACGTCCTACGAAATTAACTGAAGGAACTCGTTGTTTAATTTACCAAACGACTTCAGGAGGCCAACTTTAACCTGGCTTCTGGAAATGGTAGGATTTTCAAATCAACTGGAAGACGAAGAATTTTCAATTCCAAATAACTATGAATTGAAATATATTTCAATAACAAAATTTTTTTCTGAAGCGATCAATGAAATTGAAGTCGACGGAATTTTGAACATTAATCAGTTCCCAGTAATATTTTCGATTGATAGTAAAGATGGCAAAGAAAATCAAGGAAATAATTCCAGACCACCAGTTTCCGCACTGACACCAACTGGTCAGATCAACAGAAGATGCAACTCGTTTTCTGAGGCGATCAATGAAATTGAAGTCGACGGAATTTTGAACGTTAATCCGTTACCAGTTCGGACGATTTTCATAATATCTTCGATTGATAGTAAAGATGGCAAAGAAGCGAATAGATGAACTGCAAAGGACCAAGCAAAAGAGAGGAGGAGCTCCCTCAGTCAATAACAGAAGGTTCTATCAGGTTCTTTCGATTGCAGATTTAGGTTGAAATATACTTGGTAGAATAACTAGGTCGATCTATTCAGACCAGTGAATTAAAAATATAATCCGCTGTAATTGGATTCAACGCTAGCACTAATGTTTGCATATTTGGCAACTACCGAGAGCAACAGTAATTGTATTTGCATTATCGTTAGTAACACGTAGAAAATGTTCAACATTCGCTCGACCAATTTATCATGCAATTCAAAATCATCTACGAACAATCGTTGAACATAAATTAAAAACATGTATTATCGCACTGTTATGGCTCGGCTGTTTTAAACGCACATGGGGTTATTTCTGAGATTGGGGACTCAAGAAAGTCTCCCCATCTATCTGTCTCTGCAATCCTCATTACAGCATTAAATCTAAGCACGGAGACGATCTAATTTTCTCAAACAAATCAGGGCATACTGCAATCAATCTAGAAGACGCTAGGTGTGTTGTTCGTAAAATTCAGACACATTCGTATCAACCACATGGAACTCAAGATGATTTGTTTGCCACCTTAGGCAAAGCCATCTCGAGATTTCATTATTCAGTCCACAGCAGCCAGCTTTTTAACCTTATTTGCATTACGGGCAGAGCTCGTGAATCAGATTCAATTTCGAGATGTTACTTGAAAGCAATCGATTCTTGAGATCTGGGGATCGGAGTTTGGAGATCAACACTAAGAAATATCGATAGCTGATGCCAAAACATTAAGAAAATTCCTTGAATAGAACTTACCAAATTGAAGGAAATATTTGAGTTCCAGAGATTTGTTTGGGTTATGGTGAAAACAATCCAAATCAAGATTAACCGACCATCAAATGGAAGATTTCCGTCATCAAATTGTTCTCAGACAAGGACATGCTAGATTTACGTAAATATTTTCCTCAACCTTCAATCGCAACGACTCACATCCACTCATTACGGGCGTGAGATCATTTCTAGAGCATTTCAGAAAAATATCACGACACGAACGAGACATTCCTGAATCATTGGAACGGTTCCGCAAAGTTTACCCGTTCAAAATCACGTAGACATGAAAATGATCAAATCCAGATATCCATTGAGTACACTCAAGTTATATCCCAATTATGGATGATAATGATCTACATTATTTGAATAATAAAGGAACATATTCGTTGGTGGGTTAATCCTGAATTTACGAAGTAAATTTGCTCATATGAGTAAATATTGGCGACCGATTGACGTTCAGTATTCCGTCGACTTCGTTTTTAATGATCGCTTCAGAAACAATTTTTTTAATTCTTTTGATAAGATATGGCACCAAGGTCTGATATACAAGATGAAGATGTGGAAGTTCCCAGACGTACTGACTAGATTGATAAAAGCATACTTGGAGGAATGAAAATTCAAAATCAACATAGATGGTACGAGGTCAACCACCAGGAAAATTGAAGCCGGCGTACCACAAGGATCGGTCCAAGGACCGTTGCTATTCAACATATATATGTCGGACATACCAAAAATGGGAAGATGTGAGATTGCCCAGTTCGCAGACGACACTGCTGTATACAACTCCAGCAGAATGAGGAAATCCAAAACGGAGTAACTCCAGATAGACGTAGACAGACTGGTGAGCTATTTCAAGAAATGGAGGTTCAAGATAAATGCATAGAAAACGGTTTGACAAATTTGAAGAAGGAAAAAGCAGGGAACATCATGATAGAAAAGCAGAAGATGAAGCAAAATATCTGGGCGTGATCCTAGACGAAAAGCTGAAATTCAACGAACAAATTGAAGAAATCCAAAAGAAGACCAGGCAACTACATGGGTATTTATACCCGCTCCTTAATGCAAACAGCAAAGTTTCGCTGGAAAACAAGATGAAGGTAATTAAGACAGTGCTTATACCAAGCATAACGTATGTCGAAAGCAGCAAAAAGAAAGATCTACAAAGTACGTTGAATAAAATAATAAGGATAGCTGTAGGTGCCCCATGGTAGGTCAACAATAAACAAATAAGAGAAGAATCGAGGAAATAATCGACAAACTAACCAAGAAGACAATAGATGAAAAGAACACGAAAACAAAGAAATAAGAAGGATGGTAATGATACCACAGACAAGAGGAAATATCTCTTGCAAAGAAGCCAATGACGGATAGCAAAGAATCACGAAGAGAGGAGGACCTCTCCAAGTAATCAATAGAAGAAAAAAAGTAAATTAAAGGCGAAGGGAAGTAAATTCCAGTCCTTTTCAAAAACCAGTATGTACCTATGCACTTTTAACACATAATTTCAGCTTTCTGCAGGTCTCCATAACCATGTCAAATTTATAAGGAATAATTTTTTTCAATTTCGTTCTTGATTCCCAGCTTTTTGAGCGCTCGTACTACTTACACGAGGGCTTTATCATTTCGTCACGATGTCTGTATTTTTCGAATTTTGAGCCGAAAATGGTCTCAATCGACTATGTTCGACTCACTGATGACGAATGTCGAATGTTGTGATCACGTTCATCTATGAGCAAAATTATACTAGGGGTTCCGTAAATATGGTCGTTTGAATTTTAGTTTTCTCGATAATTTCAAAACTACAGATTCGATCGTGACGAAATTTTGTATACTAATGGAGAATGATATATTCAAGCTACATTTCTCCAGATCACATGACCCGAACCATAGAAACCATAGAAAATCATAACTTTCGAACGGAAAGACCTAGGGACTTGAAATTTTCAGGATAGATATGGATCTGAAATGTAGCGTTCACGTTCACCAATGAGCAGAATTATACTAGGGGTTCCGTAAATACGGTCGTTTGAAATTTTGGTTTCTCGATAATTTCGAAACTACGGATTCGATCGAGATGAAATTTTGTATTTTAATCGAGAATGATATATTAAAACAATATTTTGTCCAGATCGCATGACCAGAACCATAGAAAATTGTAACTTTTGAACGGAAAGGCCTAGGAACTTGAAATTTTCAGGGTGGGTTTGGATCGCGAATATCGCGGCCACGTTCATCATTGAGCAAAATTAGACTAGGGGTTCCGTAAATATGGCTGTTCAAAATATTTTTTTCCTGATAATTTCGAAACTACTGATTGGATTGGGATGAAATTTTGCACCTAGCTTAGGAATAATGTATTCAAACTATGTGCCAAATTTTGTCCAGATCGCACCACCAAGAGCATAGAGTTTCGCCTAAGTTTCAGAATTTTTGTGACAGCTGTCGAAAATTCCTTCAATTGATTTCTAAAACTGGAAAATGCGAATCTACCTACAAGGTGCATGTACGAGCGCTCAAAAGCTCCTGCCTTCACGGCAGTGCTTTTCGTAATTTTTATAATAAATCTATTGGATTTTCGAGCTGAACCCGTAAGAGCCTGCAACTAACGGAATAACAAGTTTCTGCATACTTTTTTGGGCGATGGACGATCGAGCCTAAATTAAATTTGATTTTACGCTACGGTCCCTCCGGTAGGTCAACTGAAGCCGAGGATGACCGCTATAACGCACAAACCGCTCAAACCCCCTTACCCAATCTCTCACCAAGGATCGGATGAATTTATGCAGATGATGCTGTCGTCACCGCAACTTGGGATATAATACTAATTTTCGTACGAATCTGTTTTTTGCGTGGAAGTAACTTTTTATTTCAGCTTCCAATATCTTAGATTTGCCTGAATCGATCGACTAAAGGAAATATTCAACATTCACCTAATGCATGAAATCGGCCGTTCCTCCAGAAATGGAGTAAATTTTTTCTTTCAACTTCGATTTGCTCGGGTGAAAAAGTGGGTTAAATGGAAAAAAAATCGGAGAATTATTGAAATTTTCTCGGTTTGGTGAATAATGATCCAAAAATATCAAAATTCCCCTCCTTCCAACGAAGATTTCCATAGATACGGTCCATTCGCTTCGTATATCATTCTGTAAACCTCATTCTACAGTTGATCCATTTTCAGTATGTGATCTTGTTGCAAATGAATATTTCATTTTATCATAAAAAAGAGCATGATATGGACGAAGTTTCTATTAAATTGGGCGCATCCCAAGCGACTGCTGTCATATGCATAAACCGAAACGTTGAATCTTCCCTGCATAAAATTAAGGGACATGAGTGTTGTGAATGGATATTATTTCCTTCGTACCGGAATGCTCTGCCACATTTCTCATATAACCAGAAGTATATGGTGAATTGGTTTTTTCTCAACTATTAAATTTTATATATAAATCATAAATGAAGAATTTGATTAAAAACTATTTATTCCTTAACTTGAGAACTGATTGATTTTCAATGTGAATTCCAAAAGAGCATGATCCAGGATCCAGCTACCCTACCTAATCTTCATATTCAACTGCACTAATAAAAGTTATTTTTGGGTTCGGAAGTTCAAAGTGATTCAATTTATCCACAAGGTCGATATAAATAGTTTCTGGTCCGGAAGATTGTTATGCTGTTAGATGCGAATTAGAGATGATCTTTGGAACGAAGCCTCAGCTGTGCAAAAATTTGATCGCAACAGTTTTTTCTCATTTGGAAACAGTACCTTTTTGTTAAATTTGCAGTGAACCTATAGATTTATCCCAAGACACTATATATATCTGAAAATAATAATAATATTCGAACAGCGACAGCGCCGAGAGAGTGTTCGCCATAAGGCTGACAACCAGTAAGTAACGACATATTTCATTATATGTTTATGGAGCTTCTTCCTTGATGTTCAATTTGAAGGGAAAGAGATTTAACGCTAGAGAAAATCGAGTTTCACCGTAAGAAGGATGGGGGCTCAAAGCAAAATCGAAAACCAACGTAATATTGTTGAATAGAAAGGAGAGATTCAATATTGCCGTTCGGCTAAGGACAAACAAAAAACTGAAAACTTCATAAGGTATACCGTAAGGTAAACAAGATTTGCGGGCAATAAAACAGGCAGATTTCTGGGCAGCTCGAGCTCTATTCCCACGTGAATATTTCCATGTCTTAGCAGATTGTTCAATCTCCAACTGCCCACCTCTGAAGAGACATGTGTACACCTACAGGGTGTAACATTTTTAGACGCTTTGTGTCAAGGAAGTGGTAATGATTAGGAACCAAACTAATTGAATATATCCTCTGGTGATTAAAAAACCCCAATCAACTTTATAATTAGACCTAAAAACATCATTGACGTCGGCGAAGACCAGAATTCTTACCAAGCCCGATTTTCAATAACGAATTCCGACTCGTTACAAATGACGAGCGACACCCTTAATTACTGTCTTCGGAAGTTTCGCGACTTGCAAAAATGTGCCGCAGTCTGAATTATCGATTGGATGGTCGTCCGCATGGTTCTCCTGCCCCCGATCGGTAAGGGAAGTTTTCGTGTGATCGACGTTGCGAATGGAAAATAACGAGGAAATAATTCATATTAGGCGTCGGTTCCACCGAAAAATTGGCCAGGATCTTGAATAACTAACGAGCCCTCGAATCTCTGGAAGTGTTGGAAATTCGAAAACAAAGTGTTGAAGTTTCGAATCGGAGGCGATTTGAAGAAAGTACATTTTCCACGAAAGAATAAATGTAACAACCTGTATACATATGTCTATAGAAACATTTTTTCTTCGTAGAATACTCAATTTCTTAGCTGGAATCTTTCCCCGCCGAATCCCTGGTTGAAATGTGGAGCTTTTTGGCTTTATCTCGTTATCCTATCTCGATGAGAAGCGATTTAGTACGGAAACGTTTTTTCCCCGGATTGAATATCACGAGTGCTTTCGAACTGCTAATGAAAGATGTCGTTACTTAATCTTGACACTTTCTCAATGGCGAAAAGGGAAGCGCGAGAATCGACCCTAAACATTTCTTTCTCATTATGTGAGGTTATCCCCCATTTCATTCAGAAATAAAAATTGTTCGTATTGATTTCTACATTAATTCACTTTAATCTGTAAGTTTCTACTTTTAATGACAAAATAAAACAAACTGGCACGTCAAGTTTATTACTGCATAACTGGGATTATCTATTTTTTTATGGGCTTGACCAACTGGTCTCAATTTTATGATCGGAAATCGATGAATCCACCTCGTTTACAATATTGAATAATTCTTTCCATTATTCCTAGATATATTGTTGATTATTCAACAAATGGGATGAATAAATGGCACCACTATCAAAAATGTGATAAAATTATGGCATCAAGCAAAATATGGTGAGGAAACAAAAGCGTTCCTTGAAATACATACACGGTGTATCTTTGGCATTCGCGCCATTAATTAGATAAGTATATTTATTATCTAAGACAAGAAAATATTTTCGAGTGAACGTGTGCTGCTGCGATAAATATTTGCAAGAGAGTAAACAAAGAATTCTGAGAATACGCTATTAATTCGATCATTTCCATAAGGAGAATCAACTTGATAAAAATTGTTACATTGAAACACGTAGGAAGTAGATAACCAGACGAGAAAACCTCTAATTTATCCTTCTTAGTCAAATTATGTAGTAATTCAGCTTGAATATGGATGATAAATGTAAAATATCTCTTCGAGCTCCTCAATAATTTTAGTGAGCAGAAAATATTGCCAAAGGGCAGTATTCTCTCCTTCATTCTCCTAAGGTGCCAAGTTCGCAAAAAAGTATTCCGATTAGTTAACACGGTCACTTCAAGATGGCCTCAGAGTCGAATCGACACTATCGACGTTCAGTATTCCGTCGACTTCGTTTTTGATGGACGCTTCAGAAACAATTTTTTTGAATTTATGCATTTCAAACACATAATTTCGGCTTTCTGCACTTCTCAGTAATTTATGTATATCGCTTTGAAAATCACTTCTGAATTTCACAAATTCACAATTCACAAAGCTACATGCAAAATTTTGTTCAGCTCGCATCACCAGAACCATAGAAACCGTAAAGAATTGAAACTTTTGAACGGAAACGCCTAAGGACTTGAAATTTTCAGGATAGGTGTGGATCTCGATTGTCGTGATCACTTTCATCTATGAGCAAAATCATACTAGGGGTTCCGTAAATATGGTAGTTTGAAATTTAGTTTTCTTGATAATTTCAAAACTACAGATTCGATCGTGACGAAATTTTGTATACTAACGGAGAATGATATATTCAAGCTACATTTCTCTAGATCGCATGACCAGAACCATAGAAACCATATAAAATCATAACTTTCGAACGGAAAGGTCTAGATCTGAAATGTGGCGTTCACGTTTATCAATGAGCAGAATTATACTAGGGGTTTCGTAAATACGGTCGTTTGAAATTTTGTTTTCTCGATAATTTCGAAACTACGGATTCGATCGAGATAAAATTTTGTATTTTAAACGAGAATGACATATTAAAGCAACATTTTGTCCAGATCGCATGACTAGAACCATAGAAACCATAGAAAATTATAACTTCCGAAGGAAAAGGCCTAGGAACTTGAAATTTCCAGGGTGGGTTTGGATCGCGAATTTCACGGTCACGTTCATCAATGAGCAAAATTAGACTAGGGGTTCTGTAAATATGGCCGTTCAAAATATTCTGTTCCTGATCGAAACTACTGATTCGATTGGAATGAAATTTTGCACCTATCTGAGGAATAATGTATTCGAACTACGTGCGAAATTTTGTCCAGATTGCATCACCAAAACCATAGATACCGTAGAAAATTTTTGCGAATTATCGAAAAAAAATTGGTCACCTAAAGCACTGACTGGATTATCGCCTTAGTTTGAAAATTTGTTTGACAGCTGTCAAAAATTTCCTCAATTGGTTGCCAAAACTGGAAAATGCGAATCTACCTACAAGGTGCATGTACGAGCGCTCCAAAGCTCCTGCCTTCACGGCAGTGCTTTTCGTAATTTTTTTTGATTCTATGCATCATATTAAACACTTAATTTCAGCTTTCTGCACTTCTCTGTATGTCGCTTTGAAAATCACATCTAAATTTCAGAAATCTGCGTTGGACAGTTTTCCTTTCCTCCTAAAGTGCCAAGTTCGCAAAAAAATATTCCGATCAGATGACACGGTCAGTTAAAGATGGTTTCTGAGTGGCCTCAAAGTCGAATCGACACTATTGACGTTCAGTATTCCGTCGACTTCGTTTTGAATGGTCGCTTCAGAAACAATTTTTTTTTCGATTCTATGCATTTTGAACACATAATTTCAGCTTTCTGCACTTCTCTGTATTTTATGTATATCGCTTTGAAGATCACATTCGAATTTCACTGAATCTGTGTTGGACAGTTTTCATCCTCCTAATGTGCCAAGTTCGCAAAAAAGTATTCCGATCAGATGACACGGTCAGTTCAAGATGGTCCCTGAGTGGCCTCAAAAGTCGAATCGATAACCCGAATTTTTTTGGGATATTCATATGGGACCTATTCTTATACAGAACGAATAAGCTCTAAACTACATCTTTTCCCACCCAGATAATTTTCTTTGTTGCAAGGATGTGTGTATTTCTTATGGTTCCATTATTTGGATTGGTTTATGATAAACCGCATCAATATTAAATGCAATTACATATAATGAAAGAACAACTGTTTGAAATTTTTAATTCGTGAGATTATATTCATCGGAACCGAAAACAAAATAATCAACAGAAGATATATATAGACAACGTCACAAAATCTCTTATAATACGGTTCTGTTAGAGCACGGGTTTCCATCTTTAATTCCGATGACAAGGACATATTTTTATTAGGTAAACGTTCAATAAAGGCCATCATCACAATATTTATGCAAGCAACAGCTGAATAATATTGGTCGAGTGTGAATAAAACTCGTGATAGAAATACAATGAATGAAGTAAATTTTGGATGTTTTTGTTTCCAATAACGCTTTTCTGATGCCCCTTTCTACGGTTTCTAGGAGCTTGAAGAGAAAATATTATTTATTATCCAGATTAAAATGATCCATCTCCCAGAATATGAACAAGACAACTTAATCCCACACAAGCTCCACGATATTTACAAACTTTCAGATTCATCCCTCTCCAAATCTCGTCATAAATAATGCACGATATTTTAATTTTCCCGAATCCGTACAAGTACGGTATAGGTAAACCGAAAGTATATTTAGAATAATAGGAAAGCTTAGAATTTCGGCCTTAACCGAATCCCCGCTTGCGCATATTAACTTTCACTGGCCGAGTCGTATTTCTACGGTTAAGAACATATCTGAGCCCCTATTCATTACGGGTATATTCGCTTCGCAATTCCATTATGTTGAATTTCCTTGGAAACCTTCGGGTCGTTGGGATTAAAATTTTGGAAGAACCGGAGTAATCGACCGCATCTGGATTTTTCTATTGTTGGTGGAAAATCTCGCCCTTACTTTGTTCGGGAATTTCACCGTCTTACGTTTGACCGTCTTCAGTTGCCGGATGAGGAAGTACCCACTCTTCATTCAGTAGAGTCCCTCCAGAATCAGCATCGAGAACATTCCACAAAATAAGGATAAATGCGATAAGAAATATTCGATTGAGTCACACGTTCCCAATTTCCTGATTATTTTTGTATTGATTTTGAGCAATGAATTTTTTTCCTATTATCTTACTATTCAAGCAACTGTTCGTAGGAATTCCTTTCGAAATTATCTCAAAATTTCATAACCACTTAGTTTATCACCGATTCGTTCCGAAACGTCTCAACATTCGAATTCCCCCAAGATCTGAGCGCAAACTAACCTCACTATTTCCGTTCATTGTAGGTATCTATAATGAATCATTATTTAACCGCCATTATATCAGACATTATCAACTTCGTTGGTTTTACGATGAGAGTTAACAATCCTGAATTCTTATCGCTCATTCGAATTGGTGGTCGTGATAGGAATATCTTAATTATGTGGTTAAGGATTAAAAGAGAGCAGTCGGTTACTTTTCGAGTTGGAATAAATGTTAATTCCTCATAAGATTTTCTCTTGCTATCAGGAAGATTGATAATCATTTTTCGAAAACTTATTCCTGAAAAACTATACAGGGTGTTTTTTGAGGCAAGGCTTTTTTCGACATGTGCTAGAACTCATCGAAAGAGTTCATTTCGCCGGAAATTGATCATATAAAATATTCAATTTGAAAAAAGTGCAAACAATCTTGGGCTCAAAGATCTTAAGACCACTCTGGACCGTGTCATCTCTCTGTAAGAAGATCTCACATATGCATTCCAGCAAGTAAGTAAACGGCTGGATTTTATCGCAAATTCAGGAGATTTTTGAACTGTATAATTCTTGAAGTATAAACTAAGGACAATAAAAATTACTGATTGAAAAAGGTCCTATTAGTACCTAAGACAGGTCCGTGTTGGAAATTTCACAGATTCACGGGTAACTTTGATTTCGAAATACTCGACCCTGGTGAATATTTTATATAAGGGATTTTTGGAATTTTCACGAGTTCTAGCACCTGTCAAAAAAAAGCCTCACCTTTAAGAACACCCTGTATAAACGACTAGCATTCCAGAAGAATTGATGAATGTTTTTGGAGTTCCAAAGCTTGATTTGAAATTATGAACAATCCAGTTAGGGTGGAAAGTTTCGACTGGTATGAAGCGGTCGAGTTCAAACCTTCAATGGAAAGAAGTTGAATGCTCTTTGTGCATCATCCTTTTATATTACGAGCTGAATCGTTTTCCATTTTCGTCCAACTTGGTAACTGGCAAAGCTCATTTTTGTACCGCAGAATAGATTAAACCCGTCAAAAACATAGTAAGCAATTATTTTCGATACCGAGAAGAACACCAGCAGAGATGACAGATCCTGATGGGATTCATTTGGTCTTCTTTCGCTTCGTCATTGATTGTTCAGATGTTGTTCACTTTGAATTGCGAAAACGTACACTAAGTGTTTTCAGAGGTGAGGTTCTTTTTTGACGTGTCCTAGAACTCATAAAAATAAGTCAAAATTTCAAAAATCCTTCATATAAAATATTCACCAGGGCCGAGTATTTCGAAATCGAAGTTACCCGTGAATCTGAGAAATTTCCAACACAGACCTGTCTTAGGTACGTATTGAGATCTAAATGTGTTTATTCGATGTTCAGTTTACGGGAAATCATATGACAGAGCGTATGATTTTTGTAACTTCCGAATTTCGCAAAGCTAGTGAGAATGCACGCTCCCCGGATCTCAACCCTTGTGATTTCTTCTTTTGGTGTCATTTGAAAACATCCCTGTATAGTAACGGTGAGGTGAATAGTGTTTAAGAACTAAAACAACGCTTGTGACATTATTCGTCGGCAAACTGATGAGATAGTTGCTGTTATAATTCGTTATTATGCTAGGAAAGACTTTGTGCACGTCAAACGAATTGTGTCCATTTGGAACAATTTTTGCAAATAATTTGGATCAATTTTATCGGTTAGTTAGTGAACTTCCTAATATTTCTAATAGGACCTTTTCAATCAGTAATTTTTCCACTCCTTAGTTTGAACTTCAAGAATCATACAGTTCAGGAAAAATCTTCTAGTGAAAGTTGAAAGAAAATATACGAATTTGTGATGAAATCCAGCCATTTATTTACTTGCTGGAATGCATATGTGACCGTGATTCATGGCAGAACTTCTCACAGAGAGATAACACGATCCAGAGTGGTCTCAAGATCTTTATGCCCAAGATTTTTTGTGCTTTTTGTCAAATTAAATATTTTATATGATTAATTTCCTGCGAGATGATCTCTTTTGATGAGTTCTAGCACCTGTCAAGAAAAGCCCCGCTTTAAAAACACCCTGTATAATAAAAAAATTATTTAAAGGAGTTCGCAATATTCCTAACAACATTTGAAATCAGGGCAAAAGTAATCAATCAACTCCACACTTCAGAATCATTTCAGTCAACTAGCACTGATCACTTTATAACGTACAGGGTGATTGTTTATATTTTACTCAATAGCTATCTTAGTGAATATTGATCCTACAGAAACGTTTAAATGGGCAAATAAGAAGTATTTTTTATGGGCATTCAGAATCCAGTCTAGAAAATGCAAAAAAGCATCGTTAACCTAAAAATTTTATGTATGTTGGTATTTTATCTTCCTTATCGGTAGAGCTCTTTCTTCTGATTTCAAATTTAGTACTTTATTGAGGTTATCTTTGTCAGTTTTCGAAAAATATTACTTAAAACTTACATACAATTTTTAGGTTAACGATGCTTTTTTGCATTTTTTAGTACTGAATTCTGAATGCCCATAAAAAATACTTCATATTTACCCATTCAACCTTTTTTGTAGGACCAATATTTACTGAGTTAGCTATTGAGTAAAATATAAACAATCAACCTGTACACAATTCCTCGCTAACTACAGGAGTTTCTCGAAACTCGGTGCATCCAAATTTTGATTAATGAGCAAGGGAATCAAAAAGTAGATGAAATATTCAACACCATTTTGGATTCAATAAAATTCAAAAGCTGCATTCAGCAAGTGGGTTTCAATATTTTTACCTACAATGGAGTGAGAATGAGCAATGTTTCTTCAAAACAATTTTCTCGAACGTTTGTCGCAATAAAATTCAGACCTCTGAAGTGCCAATGTTAACTTCCTTGTTTCCCATATACAATGGGTAATCCCTCGCATTCTTTACGGCTTCTCGAAAAATGTTACCCATTCAAGTCTTCCGACCGACAACGAAAAATCAACAAAACTACAATAAAGCTATTCTACCTGCTCCGCAGTCTTCAGAATAGGATGTTATAGTCGCAGTCACTACCTGAAGAGCCGTTTTAAGTAAGGCGGCATCTCTACAATTTCCTAGTAAATGTCCGCAGTAATAAAATGTAATTTATAATAATTATAATGATAGTTGCTGGTCATTGTGCCTTTGTATTATAGGTGCGATGTTCGGTATAATTTTTATGAAAATATATTGAAAACCTAAATGAATTATTTAAAAAAAATCCAGATGCTCAAAGAAAGTGCACCACGTGTTTTTTCACTCTTGCATTCTTCCTAGTTAATTGTATTCCCAAGGTAAATAGGAGTGTTTGCTCTTCGCGTCGGGTTATTATCATCACAAGTGCTTTTTCCTTTCTTCCAGCTCTCGAGTGTCATCTAACCCTTAAAAAACCACTAGTGCACAGTGCAGCGCGGGTAGTTTCAGCTGAATTGAGTTTCGTTCTGAAATTGCCCACGAATGTGGTCGTTTTCTACTCGGTCTCGGAATTATAGTAATGAAAATCAAGTCGCATTGAATGGAACATGTCGTGACTGTTGAAACCCCTTTATGATCATTAAGACCGAATAAGATGATGGCATATGGCCCCCAGAGAGATATGCTGAAGCAGTATTTTCTACTAATTATGATTTAGCTTAATGAATTTCAGACACGTGTTTTACACAAGTCACATTCATTTTTCATCGAAAAAATCCATTAGAAACAACCAACTACAATAGGCTCATAACTTCTTCCGCAGATAAATCAACAGTCGAACTCGGAAGCAGAACAACAATGTCGCAAAATATCAATTTCATGTCCGTCCCTCGAAGTGGCTACATCTGTTCCGATATTCCTCATTTCCTATTTTCGTTTGAGGCGAAGAGAAGACGGCAAATCGTTCCAAGACGATTCGCTCTTCCGGGGAAGTCGTAGAGAATTTTGTTTCCGGAAAACTAAATATGATTTCGGACTTTCGCGAAAGGGACCGAATGCGAATGGATTTCCATTTGTTCTATCTATTAAGATTCCGTTTCCTAGGATGAGCTTTTCCAGCTCGAGATACTTCCAATGGAATTTCGCGTCGAAACCCTGAATGGAAATCAAAATGGTCATTTCATATTCTCAGAGGGGTTGTTTCGAAGAAATTGCTCATAAACTTTTCCTGCAGATATCCTCCCATAACTTCGTATAGAATTAACAGCGGTTTTTGAATGAAAAAAGTTATGCATAGTAACTTCAATCCGGTTTTTCCACCTGGAAAATTAGAAAAGGCGTGCCAGTTCCGCATCCAACAATCTGGACCAAAATTGCGCGACAACAAGTCATCCGAAAACCCCTCTCATTTCAATTTCAATTACCGCCGACACATTGGACGTCAAAAAAGCAGTTTTCCACCCGTTATCAATGACCAGGCTGCGAATAATGTTTTATGCAAATATGGAAGAGCGATATCATGCAGAGTTATAAGGACGGTCCGGAAAAATATGAACGATTAAGCTCAGCTTGGTATTTCACAGACAAAGAAAAAATTGCTTTTCTCTAGGAGTTTTACTTATATAGGGGCCAAATGGGGCCATCCAAAAGAAAATTCAGGAAAATATTCAATTATTAAGAAGATATATCTACCCCTATCTACACTATCGTCGAGGCTTTTCACTTGATAGCTTATATCTTTGCCATTTTTCGAATTTCACAATTTCTTTGGTAGTCCAAATTTGGAAAGCACGATGTGGGTACATTACCTGAAACAAAAAAAGAATTATTTGGAATATTAGAAGAAAAATGTAGTAGAAATATCTTGAGTAACCCTTCTCTGGAAAGGTATTCGCAAGAGTTTTTCACAGCATGATTCAGAAGTGGAATATAAGATTCTAAAAGTGTGGTTTCCTGATGGAATTCCTCTTTTTGAAAACGGAAAACTGAATTCACCACTTTCTTTCGAATCAAACACAAAAATTGAAGAATTAGTTGGAAAATTAGAAGGAAAATGTAGTAGAAATATTTTGAGTAACCCTTCTCTGGAAAGGTATTTTCGAGAGTTTTTTCACAGCATGATTCAGAAGTGGAATATAAGATTATATAAGTGTGGTTTCTTGATGGCATTCTTTTTTTTGAAAACGGAAAACTAAATTCACCACTTTCTTTCAAATCAAACACAAAAATTGAAGAATTGGTTGGAAAATTAGAAGAAAAATGTAGTAGAAATATCTTGAGTAACCCACCTCTGGAAAAGTATTTTTTAGAGGTTTTCACAGCATGATTCAGAAGTGGAATATAGGATTCTAAAAGTGTGGTTTCTTGATGGAAATCCCGTTTTTTGAAAATGGAAAACGAATTCACCACTTTCTTTCAAATCAAACACAAGAATTTGAAGAATTAGTTGGAAAATTAGAAGAAAAATGTAGTAGAAATATCTTGAGTAACCCACCTCTGGAAAAGTATTTTTTAGAGGTTTTCACAGCATGATTCAGAAGTGGAATAAAAGATTCTAAAAGTGTGGTTTCTTGGTGGAAATCCCGTTTTTTTAACATGGAAAACTGAATACATCACTTTCTTTCAAATCATACACAAAATTTGAAAAATTAGTTGGAAAATTAGAAGAAAAATGTAGTAGAAATATCTTAAGTAACCCTTCTCTGGAAAAGTATTTTTAAGAGGTTTCCACAGCATGATTAAGAAGTGGAATATAAGATTCTAAAAGTGTGGTTTCTTGATGGAATTCTTTTTTTTGAAAAAGGAAAACTGAATTCACCACTTTCCTTCAAATTAAACACAAAAATTGAAGAATTGGTTGGAAAATTAGAAGAAAAATGTAGTAGAAATATCTTGAGTAACCCTTCTCTGGAAAAGTATTTTTAAGAGGTTTCCACAGCATGATTCAGAAGTGGAATATAAGATTCTAAAAGTGTGGTTTCTTGATGGAATTCTTTTTTTTGAAAACGGAAAACTGAATTCACCACTTTCCTTCAAATTAAACACAAAAATTGAAGAATTGGTTGGAAAATTAGAAGATAAATGTAGTAGAAATATCTTGAGTAACCCTTCTCTGGAAAAGTATTTTTAAGAGGTTTCCACAGCATGATTCAGAAGTGGAATATAAGATTCTAAAAGTGTGGTTTCTTGATGGAATTCTTTTTTTTGAAAACGGAAAACTGAATTCACCACTTTCCTTCAAATTAAACACAAAAATTGAAGAATTGGTTGGAAAATTAGAAGAAAAATGTAGTAGAAATATCTTGAGTAACCCTTCTCTGGAAAAGTATTTTTAAGAGGTTTCCACAGCATGATTCAGAAGTGGAATATAAGATTCTAAAAGTGTGGTTTCTTGATGGAATTCTTTTTTTTGAAAACGGAAAACTGAATTCACCACTTTCCTTCAAATTAAACACAAAAATTGAAGAATTGGTTGGAAAATTAGAAGAAAAATGTAGTAGAAATATCTTTAGTAACTCTTCTCTAGAAAAGAATTTTTAAGATGTTTCCACAGCATGATTCAGAAGTGGAATATAAGATTCTAAAAGTGTGGTTTCTTGATGGAATTCTTTTTTTTGAAAAAGGAAAACTGAATTCACCACTTTCCTTCAAATTAAACACAAAAATTGAAGAATTGGTTGGAAAATTAGAAGAAAAATGTAGTAGAAATATCTTTAGTAACTCTTCTCTAGAAAAGAATTTTTAAGATGTTTCCACAGCATGATTCAGAAGTGGAATAAAGGATTCGAAACGTGTGGTTTCTTGATGAAAATCCCGTTTTTTGAAAATGGAAAACTGAATTCACCACTTTCTTTCAAATCGAACACAAGAATTTGAAGAATTAGTTGGAAAATTAGAAGAAAAATGTAGTAGAAATATCTTGAGTAACCCTTCTCTGGAAAGGTATTTTCAAGAGGTTTTCACAGCATGAATCAAAGTGGAATATAAGATTCTAAAAGTGTGTTTTCTTGATGGAATTCCTTTTTTGAAAACGGAACACTGAATTCACCACTTTCTTTCAAATCAAACACAAGAATTAGTTGGAAAATGGAGAGAGAAAAATGTAGTACAAATGTGTCGTGTTACCCTTTCCTGAAAAAGTCTTTTCGAGAGCAATTCACAGCATAATTCAGAAGTGGAATATAAAATTTTTAAAGTGTGGTTTCTTGATGGAATTCCTTCTTTTGAGTTGAGTAATTCCGGTTTGTACCGAATCAATCACGTCAATGATAAACGTGTCGCTTTCAGCCCGGAAATTTTTTCGACGAGTATCGACCTTTCACTGGAAAACTGAATTCACCACTTTCCTTCAAATCAAAAGGCACCTCAACATTTCGGGGTCAAATTGAATAAATTTCTCCCCCCGTTCTACCAGGAATCGTTCGGACGTTTTTCCAGCAATTAACGGCCGAGCAGCAAACGCGCAGCCGATTAAATTTCGCGAAAATGAAATTTATTCCACCCCCCCCCCCCCCCCCTCAATCGCTTTCATCAATCATTGGTAGATAAACACGGGGACCCTTTTCACCATTAGAAAAATATGCAATAAACGGACGAAACCCCGAATTTTCGCTGCCGTGTAAATCCCATTTAAATAGTGGGAAAATTTATCAGTACAAGAAGAGAATTAGTTGCGTAATTAAAATGTTTTCATGGGGATGAAAAATGGGAAACAATGCGGAAAAAATTCAGGGATCGAGGGTGAGGAGTCGTCGAGTGCGTTAAAAAGCGAAATGGGGAAGGAAAATGCGGCCATTATCAGGGAAATATCCGAGGAATTCCCCCAAATTAGATACTCTCGAAATCACCCAATTTAACATCTGCAATTACATCGGTATTGATTATATATACTTGTAATTAGTAACAATCTGGTTATGTTTAGTTCATTATTTCTTATTATAACGTCTGGAATCTTTCGGCATTTGTCAACCCCATCTGGAATTTTAATATTTTTCGTTAGTATGAATATTAAAATAAGAAAAATGAAACTAAGGTTTGTCCCTTGGATTATTTGGCGTTATCCTTGAAACCTACCATCTGTGAATATTGATTGAGGCAAATATCGATTGTTTACACGAATTCCATGAATATTGTATAGGACAAACCATTGTCGCAATCCAATATTTCTCTCAGTTGCAGCAATTTAACATCCAAGATATTCTTCAGCAGAAGTTCAATACCGTAGATTATTGGTCAGGAACTAGTGAAAAGCGTTCACTTGGGGTAAGTTTCTAACAGCTTAGGCTTCCATCAAAGTCAATATTGAATATGCCATGTGAACCTATGATTTCCAATTAACAGTCAATCGATATGTTCTCGAGGAGGATTAATGGCACATAGGAGCTTATCTGGTCGTATTAACGCAGAATAATAGTGAATCGTAATGGAAACTGTGCCGAAAGGTATTCATCTTGAAATAGGACAGTATAGTATCATAGCAAATAATGAATAAAATTCTTACTTGAAACTTTTCTTCCTCTCATGGTTTCAAGGATCTTCAGCATCCCCTTCAGGACAACTACACTAAAAGATTTTTCATATCCGCATAAAGTAAAGTGTTACAGTTGTATGCTTTGAATTCTTTGTCGTGACTTCGTTTGATATGGATATTTTCTTCTGAGAATGCAGGTTGAATGGAGAATTTGATTTGATGGTAACGAAAGAAGAACGACCCCAGAGGCTCCACTAGATATTTGTTTCTGTCGGCGATATTGACATGGAGAGGGATTAAAAAATAAGTGAAGAATATTTCTGGATGAATTTTAACAGCAAATTACGTATGAAGTAAAATTGAGTGAAGGTTTTTTGCTTCAGCTAATATTTGTGGTTTCAGAAGGCCCATCCTTTCCTATCTCTATTCAAACATCAGCATATGAGTAATATTCCCCGAGGAACATTTTATTTTCAATAAATATTTCAAGTCAGAAATCCTTCACCGGAAGCTATCTGTTTATACAGAATGCTGATTCAATATCACATAACACCTTCAAGAATGGAGTACACATCAGCTCATATTTGCTATATACAGCGAAGATCTGAGTCATTAAACTTTGACTTATTACGCGATTCATGATTTCGAACAACAGAAATAATAATAACGATTTCATACGGATTAGTTTATAAAATTTTTAGAAATTTCGAAGCGTTCAATTTTCAGAAAATGCCAATTCTCAAGTGCAACGACGTCGTGACTATTTATAACGATTACCGATCTGTGTATTTTTTCCAAGAGATCGAAATGAATTCCAATGAATGAAATTCGAACTTCTTCATAAGAAAACGGCGTGTTTATACTTTAAGTGGATAAAACGATCAATAAAACACAACTCGATTAACATACTATTATATGTCAACGAACAAATACGATGATGAGAAAGAGGCAGATATCCTTGAATGTGATCCTAGTAGGATTCATCAATATTAATATGACGCGAGGTTCCTCCTTCACCAAGTACATTATGTTAATATGAAAGAATGAATTCGTGTAGTAGACAATACAATAATCGTTATCTAGTATCAATCGGAAAAAGATCCCTTGACTAATTATTGTTGACAATAACCACTGTCAATATCTTTTTCTCGTCATTTTTTTTTTCAGCTAACTAGTGGTTTTGAAATCTTCCATTTGTGCCAATATTATTTATCCCTTGACTCTAACCTTGGAAGTACATATGAGCAAATAAATAGTTTGAAATTGGGATATTGAAATTTCTCACTAACTCCAAAATTCAACTGAAAGCGATTTTCCACTCAGATAAGATTAGGTATGCACAATATTCATAGTTGATTTTGCTATTTTTAAGTCAGGAGCTTTTGAACGCTCGTTCATCCATCTTGGGTAGATTCGCATTTTCCAGATTTAGAAACCAATTGAAGAAATTTTTGACAGCTGTCAAAAAAATGACAGAAGCTCTTTGTCAATAATGCCGAATCGGCCGTTACAGAAATATAAGGATTTTTTATTCAATAATTCGTTGGAATGGTTCTGATTATGCGATCTGGAAAAAATGTAGCTTGAATAGGTAAGTATATCATTATATATTAAAATACAAAACTTCGTCGAGATCGAATCCGTAGTTTTGTAATTATCATGAAAATGACAGAATTTGTTATACTGCCTATAAACACTGAAGGCAATTTTGGAAAACATAAAGAGAAAGAGTTTTCTGACATATTCAATATAAGTCGGTGTTTCCATCTTCTGAAGTTTATAAAAATAAAATGACAGTATTTGTCATACTGACTATTATTAGGATAATGATGTATGAATTCTGGAAAAAATTGTTATTGAACCTATCAGCTTTCCATGAATTATTTCGAATATAACAGACATTCATGCAAATTGAGAATGAATCATTTGAATTCTCACTGCGGTTATTAGGATAATGATTATAATCAACTAAATTATTAGGCAGGGATTAAATAACACATGCAAGGTGGTCCGATGTGAAAGAGGTAGTGGAATATCTCCTTTTTTTCCCGTCTGCTCTCGAGTCAGTGTTCTGAAGATTTTGAGGTTCAATTTTTCGTGGAAATAATCCTGATCTAATATTTGATCTTCGAATTGAAGTTTCTATACCGGCGTAATCCATTAAGCTTCATGGGGTCTAAAGACAAACTTTCGACAAACCGGAAACGCACGTTCGGGTCGAGGAGAATATTCGGTGGGTACAAGACCAGTTGACAAATGACAGGAATATCAAATCTGAGCTGGGGAGCATTCGAGGATTTAAGGTCATCTGGCGGTATGAACATCAAAGGATAATTTTCTCTCAAAATCAAATTTTTCCGAGCAATAAATCCAACGTAATCCGAATAAAAGCGGGATTGATGAAAACGAATTAAAAAACCAAAAGAACGCATGGTTAAGATACGAGGAGTAATGATGACTATCAATTTAAATACCAGTCGGTTGATTATCCAACATTAACTGTTACAGCTCTATGTATAGTATCAAGTTCATTCACTATTTTATTTCGGAACCGACTCTATCCAATCATTTATCGCTTTAATTAATTTCGGCCATTAACAGCATTGGATTCGGATCCATCCGAGAGTTTAAATCGACCGAAGAGGTAGAAATTGTGCAAGATTGTTGAGACATCTGCAGGTATTTCCTAATGTAGTTTATTTGATTACATGCAAGGTGTACGACAACGAACTATTTTGCGCAGATTCAATTTTGGTACTAATGATTTCCCTTACGGTAACTATAATAAAATTCGTATAATAATTGTTCCTATAATTAGTCACTATTAAGTTTCGATGGTCGAGGATCCCTCGGGTAAACAAATCTTTCTAGTGGAATAACCTCCAAAAGCATTCGTAAACATTCTGAGACTTTTGTTTGTTGGAAGATATATTTAGGCTTATTAACGTCGTGGAATGCTGGCGACTTGTTTATTGAGAAAACGATTTTTCCAAGATTTTACCCAAGTGATGTTGAGTTCGAATTATACAGAGTAAAATATTAATTATTCAATAATAAATATTTGGAAACGTTCGAGGAAAAAACACTTCAATTAACATCAAAATTTTTACTGCATCGGTTTTTTAGTAAATCCATCGATATCTCCTGGTCATTTTGCCGTTATATCTCTATTAAAATATCATTTTGTACAGAGTGATTGTTTATATTTCACTCAATACCTATCTCAGTAAATATTGGTCCTATAAAAAAGTTCAAATGGGCAAATATTAAAAAAATGTATACTTTATTGAGGTTATCTTTGTCAGTTTTCGAAAAAAATGGATGTTTTCGTCTAAATACAAGGCAGCTGTAGAACGCCACACGACAAAAAAAATTACAATATGTGGATTGGCAGAAACTTTATTTTTTTTAGAATCATTATCTGGCCTCCTAACATTCCTGACTTGACCCCATTGGATACTTCCTTATGGGGATATTTAAAATCTAAAGTTTATATGGACCGTTCTCGAAATATTGAAGATATTAAAATCAGAATAAAGGATTCGAAAACTCAATAAAGAGATATCGAGTAAGTGTAAGTAAATGGAGGCCATTTGAACACTTCAAATTTTTGTTAGTGAATAAAATTAATGAAACAAATACTAGTTGTTCTATTATCCACAGCTACTTTGATATAAAAAAAATCGCAGCAGTGTCACGTGTCATTCCACAGCTGCCTCAGATTTAGACGAAAATCTATATTTTTCGAAAACTGACAAAGATAAACTCTATAAATTATATGTATATATATTTGAAATCGAAGAAAGAGCTCTACGCATTAGGAATATAAAATACTGGGTGTTTCACTTGAAAAATACCAACTTACATAAAATTTTTAGGTTAACGATGCTTTTTTTCAAATTCTAGTACTGAATAATGAATGCTCATAAAAAATACTTCATATTTGCTCATTTAAATGTTTTTCTAGGACCAATATTCACTGAGATAGCGATTGAGTAAAATATAAACAATCACCCTGTACATAACAGATTGAATAGTTGAACTGAATCGTTTCGAAATTCACAGAAGGAAGGTACCAACCAACCTTCATTGTTATACAAACAATTTCAGAGTCCCATTTGAAGGTTCCTATGCTTTTCGTGTTTCCCCTTCATCGATAAACCGGCTAGACTGACCAGAGGGTAATAGAAGTATGTTTCCATTGTAAGGGATGATAATTGTTTCCATGAAGAAATCGTGCGGTTTCGATACCTTTCACAGAGTAATCACAGCAAATACAGGATGTTTATTAAGGTGAGGCTTTTTTTGACATTAAAAGAGATCATTTCGCCAGAAGTTTATATTCTGTGATTATTCTCTTGAAGTTTATAGACATAAAATTACATCATTCGTCACACTGACGGCCAGTTTGGTTCACAGAATCTGTCTGTCTTTGTACGGTGTCACTTCATGTCAAATAAAAATTGTCATAGATGAGTTGATTTTTCACTGAACAACATTCAAGTTATTTACAGGATTTCTCTTCATTTTCTTCCGATGTATCAGGCTGGGTGACCGCACTAGCGTCACGTTTTTTCTTGAATAATAAGTAGAATCAAGGTGATGTGGAAATAATAAACATTTATGTAGGATTTTTTATATCCTGATCAGAAGTTGGACCGATATGGACAATTGAGTTCGATTATCAGCGACTAAATACAATGCCTTGTTGTTATAGCCATAATTCATATCCCTTCTTTATATTCTTGCTAGTTTCGATAGTCCCAAAAATACATTTGCCTTTATTGTTGTTTGTATTATGGACTGACGCATTTCCGCAATTTCTTGTTATTTTTGTCGATTTTCTATCAATATTTCGATTCGGAACGTTTTGGAACTATACTGAGCAAGCGTAATTTAGGTCGCTAAAATGTATATAAGCTCGCTCAGCAGTTCTGCTAACATTTGAGGCTCCTATTTCGCTTTTTGTTTTATTTTTTTTACTAGATTGTATTGCTTACCTAGCGAACTTTCTTTCAATCAGGTTTTTATTTCCGAGATTCTTACATTTCTCTTCTGAATATGATATCTGTGATATTGTGGATGTCTCCACAATAATCATCGGTGGTAATATTCCGTTGGAGACTTAGGAAAGCGATAGATATTTTGTATTATAATGAAGATTGAGTTCTACAACGCTGGTAGGCCTGCCCTCAAGGTACATTGATAGTATGTATAGCAGATGCTGACTATTACCCTATGGCGTTCAAATATAAAAGCCTTATTGGATTCTTCGGAGAACCACTCTAGTGAGCACAGTTATTCAATAAATGGTGTCTCAAAATTTACAATCCCTGTTTTATAAACCACTATAAATTCACTAACATGAAGTCACTTCGTGTTGATTTTAAATGAGACTGGTCCTAATGTTTGCGACACAGCAGATGAAACTGATTTCTAAATCGCGTGTCATTTAACAGTTAGTAGTCTCTAGGAGGAATTGGAGGTTTTATCATAAGAAGTTCCCTAGTTATTATTTTGAGGAGTCAGTCTGGTGTGTATTAAATCACAACTTCCGCGAATGTGAAAGGAAACTATCAGCGGCAGTAATGAATACTAAAAGTATCGAACATCACCGGCGAGCCTTTCAATAAAGAATGCACGCATCAAGCAAAAAATCATAAAAGGTTTATTCTCTACTCTTTTTTAGTACCATACTAATCGAAAATATCTAAGTAACCACCTTTCTTCTGAACTAACAGAGAACAATTAGAATAAAATTAAGATATATTGGTGTCTTTTATAGAAAGAGTTCGATATGAGTAATGACAGTTCCAAATGTATTATACTGTCCACTTGCAATATGAGGAGGAAACTTCATTGAGAAATGTGGAAAAATCTTGATAACTACCACATATACTATACTCAAAAGAGACTTTACAATTGGAAAAACTACGTCAATGCCATAGTAAAACTGAACTTGAAGAGAGGAATAGCAAGTACTGAATTTTTATTGTTGGTTTTCGTTATAGTTTCTCTGTATAAACTGGTTTCACAAAAATGTTCTGCATTTTCCGGTTATTATTTTTTTTGCATAATAGATGGGCCTACAAATATATTCAAAAATGATATTTCAAAGCGTATGGAATAATAATATAATGAATATAAAATAAGTTCGTGTCTGCTTTAGGGAAATTCCTTCCGGAAAAAGGGGAAAATTCTCCCCTTCCTTGAATACAGGTATGACTAATTCCTAGAGCTACCTTATATCGAAGAATATTCGAGATTATAAAGCCAAGAAATGGACGAAATAGCTGTATACGAATCTGAGAGGTGTGTTGTCAAACTCAAACACACACTTGGTGGGAATACCTTGGGATTGTACCTAGTTTAACACACCTGTGTTTCGAGACAAATATTTACATTAACCCATTATCTTATTTGGAAATCTCACAACATTTACGAATTCCTCAAATTGAAAAGGAGTGATCAATTCGTTCCTTAAGTATAATGGGTCAAGCAGTTGTTGCAGCGAACAGTTCATAGTAGGTAGATATCATCGTCATAAAATGACTCGAACCAAGTGAAAGATTCGCTCCTAATGAATTGGCTTAATAACATAAATGAATCATTAAAAACGTGCGAAACAAATGTTAACTGGCTGATTGAATTACTTCCCATTAAAAGGATCAGTGGTAAACATGAAATTTGGAGAAGTCAGCAAAGGTTAAAACCCAACACATAACACTATTTGTGTATTACCTGTATAGCAGCAGCGAATCCTATCAGGACTGCGTAACATAGGACTGCACATATCCTCAAATACATCACTAGATAGTTTTGTAAGTCGAATAAACTCGACTTTGTGTTATTTCAGAACTTGATATGGCACGAAAAAAACGACAGAACGGGAATACACATTCACGTTCACTACTCAACTAAAGTGATCAATGAGGTTCGTTAGGGACGGAGTGTACAACACATTTCTCTCAGAACAGACGGCTGTCCAAGAGCTACACTTTACCATGCGCTATGGCGCGCGCGAGTTTCGAACGGAACACTTATATTTTTGATTTCTTATCCGTTTCCGACGGTTCTGTCGAATATTTCGAGGAACTGATATCCTCGAAACAGTATAAGCCGTTATTGTTCACGAAACTTGTCAATTCTCGGATTTTTCTCCCATAATCCACCATAAAAAAAAAATAATAATAATCTACTGCGCATAATCATATCATCAAATATAAATAAATATGAAAAAATAACATTACATCTCATAAAAAAACATACAATTGAAGGCGATTTCCGCCGATCTCTCCCCAAATTAATTTCAGACTTTCGTTCAACTTCACTAGATGAATCGTCAGTGGCGACATCTTGAATTTTATGGGTATACCACACGTTTTGGCGAAGCTTTCACATCGACACACAAGCGTCCCATGGAGGAGATTTCTTCAACTCGAAACTGGTTATTTAATATTTATTGCATCATGGTATAAAGTCCTTTCCTTGTCTATTACGCTCATTAGTGTCAGTTTGTGTATAATGACGCGAATCGCGCGAACAATATAATATAAACAGAATTATTACAAATTATTCAATTGTCTGTGGTTCGAGGTTCGAGCTGTCAGTGTCAGATCCATTGTTTTAGGTTAAACTTCTGACTTCGTTTACAACAACTTGGTAGACCAGGTCGCAACGCAACAAACTCAATAAACTCATCGCCAGTCGCATTTTTCAATTGTTGCGTGTATTCTACCATAAAAAGAGTCATTTTTGGATCGGGAAATTAAAAATGAACGGAACCAAGATTAATGCAGATTTACTAAGAGAAAGGGCAAAATGTACATTCGACCCAAAAGAATTGACCAATTTTTTGGATGGCAGTGAATTGAAAACGAAGGAAAGGAAACAAAGAGGTGAGAATGGATCCTTTCGTGAATCCCTGGTTTTCTATTGTGTTTTTCTTTTCCAGAAAAGTTCTTTTTGGAAGATCCTGAACTCAAATCCAAAGTGCCTATGGAATATTTGAGCCATAAAGAAAAATACGAAGAGAATGTTCGAAAAGCCTGTGTGGTATTCCGTAAAGTGCAAGAATTACAGAACGCTGGGAATGCTGGAATGGAAAACTACAGGTGAGAGGAAAATTAGATCTTGTTTGAATTGAAAACAACCCATCAAAGTTGTTTTTTTTATTTTCAAGTGTACTCAGTTTGATTTTAATCAAAATTGTCTATAAGATATGTTATCAAAGATATGGATACACCAATTTGAAAAATTTGAAATTGTTTTAAGTACCTTATTATTGCAGAAAAGCTCATTATTTATTCATTTTTGAGCGCTCGTTCCACTTACGATAACTCTCGAACGGAACGAGCTAGAAACTTGAAAATTTCAGGATAGGTTCAAATCTCAAATGCCGCGGTTGAGTTCGTTTTTGGGCAAAATTCGACCAGGGATTCCGTGAATATGGTCGTTTGAAATTCAGTTCTCTTGATAATTTTAAAACAACGGATTCGATCGTAACGAAATTTTGTACTTTAATGGAGAATGATATATTCAAGCTACATTTTTTCCAGATCGCATAACCAGAACCATTTTAAATTCCATCGAATTATTGAATAAATAATCCTTGTATTTCTGTAACAGCTGATTCGGCATAATCGACAAAGAGCTGCTGTCATTTTTTTTGACACCTGTCAAAAATTTCTTCAATTGGTTTCTAGAACTGGAAAATGCGAATCTACCTGGATGAACGAGCGCTCAGAAGCTTCTGACTGCACGGCAGTGATTTTTATAATTTTTTTAATGATTTACGTCATGAGCACATCCCTGTGGGAAAAAAATGATAATGAAGTATAAAATAATTTTAAATGAAAGCCAGTTATTCATCTCACGACCTCCATATTTTATTCGCGAATGACATACATTTTTTGGAAGTCCCATCTCTGAAACAAGCTTCATTGATTCGTAAATATTCCTATTTTCACCCAATTCGTGAAAAATCGCATATTTTCTGCATGCAGCAGAGTAACCTAGTGAAGTAAATCATTCACGTTTTTGATTATCTATCGAGTTTGATAAAGAAAAACAAATTTTGTTCCACTTTCTACTCACAATAATGTTTTTGTAGAATTTCTGTCATTAACCTTGAAATGAATCGTAAGTTTTTATAGTTGTTGAATGCTCCTTCACTAAACTTTATTTTGTTAACGAAAATTATTGAACACCACCGAGGTTTCTGTGTAATTGTGAGGAATAGATTAAAATAATGAATGACAACATGCCATATTAATTATTTAATTTCTTCACTGGCTTCCTCAAATGGCACAAATACTTGAAGTTAATTTGTTCTCTTATAATTCGTTCCGTAACGTGAATCTAGGAGTTAAACAACTTTATATGCGACGAGATATTTTGGACCAGGTTCCAAGGTTTCGGTAAGATCACTCATTAATTACCTCGTAACAGCTTACAAGAACATAATCCAGACAACAATGGATACACGAGAAGTAAACCGTCTTTAAATTTAAAATTAATGCATTTTATTTTAGAACTATTTGATATACATATACAGGGTGTTCCAAATTCGCCGTGTACCTTGAAGGACGGTTAGTATGACTCATTTGCTGTCATTTGAGCTATGTTCATTGATATCCAAAAATCAACAGTTTACTAGTTACATATTTGAGTTTTTGTGTTTTTTGAAGAATTACTCGCCTTACTCCATTTTTCGTCAATTTTTTCCACGTTGAGCAAGTTTGATTATAATTTCGGATTATTTTGATCAGAAATGAAACGAAACTAGTGCCTGCATCCAATCATACGAATTCTTTTCAACATCTATTACAGCATCATATCGTTCTCTGATTAAAATAATCCGATATTATAATCGAACGTGCTCAACGTAGAAAAAATTGACGAAGGTGAGTAATTTTTCAAAAAACACTAGAACTCAAATAACTCGTGAACTGTTGAATTTTGGATATCAATAAATATGGCTCAAATGACAGCAAATGAGTCATACTAACACCTCCTTCAAGGTTTACGTCGAATTTGGAATCACCCTGTATATTTATTTTGTTTTATCCGATCGCTTTTGTTTTCGAAAACAATGCAGTTTATCAATATGGAAATATAATTATTGTACCAATTATAACAATTATAGGTATAATATCCGAAATAATCAGTCGAAGGATAAGACTACGATAGCTCAATAGCATATTTTTCTATAATCAGTCGAATTATCTTATATACTTGACGCTATTGTTACCAAGGATTAACTCTATAAATAGAAATCCATGGTCTGAATTTTAATATTCAAATATTACGTGGTTGATCGATCGCTTTCATCAGTTCGATACTCCTGAAAAATGGATTTCAGGCTTAAAATATTCAAATGGATACGCCCGACGTTTTTTTTATATCATAATCAAATCGTTACTTTGAATGGTGCTGAAGCAAATGATAATATTTATGGTATGAAGTAACACCATGTTATCAGAATCGTGCCTAACATAAATTGGTCCATTAAAAAAAAAATATTAATTTATTTTTCGCTGAATTCATTACATCATCATTAGTTCTGATTAGTTTGAATATAAGATTCTCCATAAATTCCCAAAAAGATCGTATAATCTAGGCTAGAACAACATAAAATTTGCCAATAGTTGTTTGTTGAATAATTCATCCTTGATTTTAATCAATAGGAATGAATTGAACTGTAAGCGGTTCAAAGACTTCTCGTTCATTTATCAGTATTATACACAAATTAAGTGCATTTGCACATATTCGATTATCGCAGGCTTACTATCATATTGTATGACTTAACCTATTCTTGGGGAGGGATTAACGAATTTTTTTACATAAATGAAATGGAAATGATTGTTCAACTGTTATTTAGATCTTTTTCGCCCCAGATTAAATTAGAATAAAGAATTATCATTCGGTTTTTTTTTCAGGGAAATATTAGGTGGACAACTTGGGTCGGCTATTTTACCAGATGGCAACCCACTCACCCTTCATTTTGTTATGTTTATACCTACTTTATTAGGACAAGGATCCTTGGAGCAGCAAGCTGAATGGCTCAATAAAGCTTGGAACTGCCAAGTTGTTGGAACTTACGCCCAAGTGAGTGTCGTATAAGACCCAAAAAAAAATACAATACCTTATAGCTCCAGTTTTTCTGTATGTTGTTACCAAGCTGAAATCTATAATGATTCCTTGAATTTACAGACAGAACTTGGTCATGGGACTTTCATACGGGGACTCGAAACTACAGCCACATACGATCCAAAAACGGAGGAATTCATTCTAAATAGTCCAACTTTGACTTCTTACAAATGGTGGCCAGGAGGATGTAAGACTCTAAATAATAATTCTACCTTTGTTTCAACAGCCTTTCATTTTTTCATTTTAAATTAATAGTGTTTATTCCTTTCAGTGGGTCATTCTGCTAATTACGCCATCGTGGTTGCCCAGCTACACAGCCAGGGTAAATGTCACGGAATTCATCCTTTTATTGTTCAATTGAGGGACGAAGAAACGCACATGCCACTGGAAGGAATTCTGATCGGCGAAATTGGTTGTAAGTTGGGAATGAATGGTACGAACAATGGTTACCTAGGATTCAAGAATTTCAGAATTCCAAGAATGCAAATGTTGATGAAGAACAGCCAAATTCTTCCTGTAAGAGCAAATTTTTTGATTGTTTTATTTGGCTTCGAATAAAATATTATAGCGTAGGACAAAAGTTATTCAATTGAGAAATTCTTATCATTGGGACTTTGAAATTTCAGGATGGAACATACATCAAATCTCCTAGTAGTAAGCTAACTTATGGTACCATGATCTTCGTGAGAGTGGTACTTGTAGCTGATGCTGCTTCTTATTTGAAGAAGGCTGTGACTATAGCTACCCGGTATAGTGCCGTTCGTCACCAGTCGCAAATTAAACTAAAGTAAGTTGAATTTAGTTTTCTTGATGATTTCAAAACTACGGATTCGGTCGTAACGAAATTTTGTATTTTAATGGAGAATGATATATTCAAGCTACATTTTTTCCAGATCGCATAACCAGAACCATTTTAAATTCCATCGAATTATTGAATGAATAATCCTTGTATTTCTGTCACAGCTGATTCGGCATAATTGACAAAGAACTGCTGTCATTTTTTGACAGCTGTCAAAAATTTCTTCAATTGGTTTCTGGAAAATGCGAATCTACCAACAAGATGGATGAACGAGCTTCTGATTTCACGGCAGTTCTCTTTATAATTTTTTATTTTAGCGAACCGGAGCCGCAAATTTTGGACTTTGTTACTCAACAATACAAGCTGTTTCCTCTGATTGCCACATTCTTCGCTTTCCATTTCTCGGCGAGTTGGTTATGGGAAGTATACAACGAAGTGACCTCAGAATTGGAAGCTGGAAAATTGAGGAATTTACCAGAAGTGAGCGAAATTTCGACCCATTTGGGAACCTATCTTAATCATTATTGAATGTTTTAGCTTCATGCTGTTGCTTGTTGTCTGAAAGCTGTTTGCACAGCAGATGCAGCTAATGGCGTAGAACAATGTAGATTATCTTGCGGTGGTCATGGTTACATGACTTCTTCGAATTTGCCCAACACTTATGGTTTGGTGACTGCAATGTGTACTTATGAAGGAGAAAATACGGTTTTACTCTTGCAAACTGCTAGATTCCTAATCAAATCGTGGCAAAATAAGGATGAAACAATCAATTTGGACACTGTCAAATATCTTTGTATGGCGGAAGATAAGCCATTTGAAAAATCGGTCAATTGGATCATTTCTGCTATGAAGCTTGTTGCAGCAAGGTTCGTATTGATATTCTTCACCATTTGCAATGTAACCAATAATTGATCACTACAGAAAGGTGGAATTAGCCGCACAGCATATAGATGATCGAGTGAAAAAGGGGTTAGCTCAAGAAGATGCATGGAACGAAACTTCTGTAGAACTTGTAAGTGCTGCTGATTCCCATGGAAGAGCATTTATATTGCAAACATACGCGAATACCATAGCAAGCATAAATATATTGTCCCCACAATTAAAAACAGTTCTAGTCCAGCTTCAGCAACTTTACACTGTCAACACAGCCCTCAGGTGTATTGGAGACCTATTAAGGGTAAAAAGATCTTTTTTCTTCCAGTTCAACGCTCTAAAACTTGATTTTCGTTTACAGTTCACTTCCTGCCAAGGGAAAGATATAAATGTCTTGCAATCATGGTTAGAAGAGCTTTTAACTGCAATTAGACCAAATGCGGTAGGAATTGTGGACGGATTTGATATATCAGATGAAATTTTATCCTCAGCCCTAGGTGCTCACGATGGAAACGTCTATGACAGGCTTTTTGAGGAAGCCTCAAAGAGTCCATTGAATGCCGAGCCTGTTAATAAATCATTCTTATTATATTTGAAACCTTTCCTCAAATCAAATTTGTGAGATTTCTATTGGGAGAATTTTAATGTCCTTTAGTATATTTAAACTGTTGTTGATATTACAGAAATACATTCCATATATTTACACTTTGACACCAAACATCAACAACGTTAAGCAGTATTTTAGATATCCTCCTTTCGTGTTTCAAGTGACTTAAAAAATAAAACCGACATAATGAAAACTATAGGTGATATCAAACTCGGTAGTGAAAAACTAGTTTTTTAATATATTTTTGTAATTGGTATTTAATGATATTTCTAATTCTTCAGTGATAGCTAAAATTTTTAATGTTTACGTTCGATTAATGACGGAAATTTTATGAAATAAATAATGAATGTGTTGAAGAACTTCAATGCAATACGAATCGATTAAATTTTCATATATTTCACAAAAAATATTTTTCCCTGTCCTATTTTTTCTAGTTTTTTTTTTTACATATTTCGTAAATCAACTTATCTTTAAGTGCTTTTGGAAAATCATCACATGTGATAATATGGGAATATGTTCAGATTATCGATTTTTATTATATTGTTTTATAGTTTAATATTTTCCTATGCCTTCTACATTCCTAAACTCACTTTCTTTTTTTGGAATGTTGCGGTGATTTGTTGTGTGTTGACTCAAATATTATGAATTTTTTCATCTGAATAAAGAAATAAAACAATTATTAATGTTTATTTATTATAAAGGGTTTTCCAATAGGAATGATACAGTTTAAACATCAAGAAAGACACAATTATTCTATGAGACTATTTTTGAGAATTTTGAGCCGAAAATGGTCTAAATCGACAAGGTTCGACTCACTGATGACGGATCCGTCGAAAAATTCGAGTCTATCCGTCCGTCTGGCCGTATACACGATAACTCTCGAACGGAACGACCTAGAAATTTTGAGTGTAGGTTCGAATCTCGAATACCGCGGTTGAGTTCGTTATTGGGCAAAAGTAGTTCAAGTGATAAGGTGAAATTTCAGAACACAACTGGTGGTCTGTGAGATTGGGAACTTCCGGGAACAAAAAAAATTGAACTTACAATTTTTTTTTGTTTAGTTTTTGTTGAGGCCGTTGAGGGTGATCAAGTAGTTATTGCTCTTCAACAAATTCCTTCAGAATCACATGATGAATAAAAAAATATATGTTTGTGGGGTCAATTGTCGATCAAGCACGGAAAGATAGAAAATATTGTGCATGATTATTTAAGAGCCAAACAAAAACATAGAAGGTTCAAGAATGAAACTGGTTTTTTTTTCACAAATAAAAACCCGAATGAAGTATATATAGAGTGGAAAAAAAAATAAAAAAAAAACTTTCTGGAAATACACCAGCAAATATCAAACTTATTGATTATGATGGCATTTTCAATGTAGCTCAATTTGAATACAAAATTTCGTCCCGATCAAATCCATAGTTTTAAAATTATCAAGAAAACTGAATTTCGAACGACCATATTTACGGAACCCTCAATCTAATTTTGCTCATTGGTGAACGTGACCACGACATTCGAGATCCACACTTATCCTGAAAATTTCAAGTCCCTAGGCCTTTCCATTACAAAGTTATAATTTTCTATGGTTTCTATGGTTCTGGCCATTTTGCATGTAGCTTGAACACGTAATTCTCCATCTAAGTGCAAAATTTCACATCGATCGGATCTGTAGTTTCGAAGTAATCAGAAAAACAAAATTTCGAGTGGCCGTATTTACGGAACCCCTGCGCGAATTTTGCCCAATAACGAACTTAACCGCGGCATTCGAGATTCGAACCTACCCTGAAAATTTCAAGTCTCTAGGACATTCCGTTCGAGAGTTATCGTGTAGACGGACGGACAGACTCGAATTTTTCGACGGATTCGTCATCAGTGAGTCGAACATAGTCGATTAAGACCATTTTCGGCTCAAAATTCGAAACATACAGACATCGTGACGAAATGATAAAGCCCTCGTGTAAGTATTACGAGCGCTCAAAAAACCCAGTTGTTCACCACTAAAACGTCATTCAGGCCTTGAAAGTCCAGTCGAGGCTTTATTTCTGAATCCTGAATCTCGAATACTAGTGTTGGGCATAATCGAATGATTTCAATAATCGGATGATCATTCGAATAATAAAAATCGTATGATTCATATAAACATGCTGAAAGTGTGTAGCCAAATCCCTTCTAACCTTTTGATTTTTTCACTGTAATGAAATTTTTTTTTTTTTAGTTTTTTGAATGCTCACATACTTACACATATTTTTCCATTAAACTTTACGTTGAATGATTTTGTTTTTTCAATTACCTGTTCGAGCCGAACAGAACCCAAAAAAAAAATTCCAAAATCTTAATCCTGAATATACGTGTAAACTATTGGTGAAACCAAATTAAGAATATCCAATTTCCGAAGAATTTAAATGATTTAATCATGAAAAAAAATTGCAAGAATCTCATCTAAGAAATCACTTGCATCGCATATAATTATCTAAACATCCGATTTTTTTGAATGCTCAGAGTTTATCATCTTTACCTGTACATAAGGCGGGTAAAATCTGCTTTTGCATGCTATTTTAACTGGTGGTATTGGAAACTGAACTCTATATCCCGATTATTGAAACATCCGATTTTTCGAGATGCTCGGAGTTCATCATCTGTACCTGTACATAAGGCGCGTAAAATCTGCTTTTGCATGCTATTTTAACGGGTGGTATTGGAAACTGAACTCTATATCCCGATTATTTGACGATTCGATTATTTTCAATAATCGAATGTTGCCGATTATCTCAAAAATCGGACTAACGATTATTTGTCATACGATTATTTGTCATCCGATTATGCCCAACACTATCGCATACGATTACGATGGTATAAACCTGTATACCAACAGTATTTTAATTTGATTATTATTTATTGTTGTATTGACGAATTATCGAGCTCTAGATCAATTTTAGAGGCATAGGTAATGCCGGAATGTTCAAGTGCTGTTCAAACATGGGAATCCGTGTTTGAAAACGCAAAAACATTGTGGAATTTCACGGAAGGCCAATGTTCGAGATATCATTCATTTGAAGATCATTAGAATATTCATTCCGTTCACCGAACCCAATTCAATAATTATTGCATTCTTTATGGGTATTGGAAATTTTGCAAAATTCTAACCATATAAGTAAGTGACTGAATGAATCGTATTTCATGAGAAGAATGCTAGAATTTCACGAGAATTGTTTTCTCAATCTGATACTCATTTCAATTTTCTTTATTCTTCTGTTGTTAGTTCACCTCTGCAATCAGTGAACTGATGATTGTCAAGAAGAAATTCGACCGTGATATCGACGACTACAATGAGCATAACAGAAGAGTGGAGACGGGCAAATTTAATCAGAGGAAGTTATACTCGGTACAGAGAATACTGACACCTGTTAGGAATAGTTAGGAGGTATATTAGTTTTTATTTGAACTGGGGTTGTTATGGCTCGGTGAGCCTTCCAGGAAGGTAGGAGGTATAATTTCATATCATAATCGCCATTAATGCGAAATTATACTGTGATCATCTTTCATTTGCGTTGGACGGAACAGGTAAATTCAGGGAACAGTTCCAACCTGTTCCGTTCCTAAGCGGAACCTGTTCTTTTGGCAACCTGTTATTGAATAACGAGTGTTCTAGATATGAATAATAGTTATTCATATCTAGAACACTCGTCGCGTAGGCGGCGTAGGAACGGGCTCGTTTTCCGTTCCTGTTCCCATTATCCCATTCCTTCCTAAATAGTCGTCCCCGTCTCAGAGAACAGTGACGTAGGTCACGTACAGGACCGGTCTGCAGCATGGATCGCGGCTGCTGGTTTGTTTTAAGTTTCAACAGATGCTTATTTCTTGTTTTATATTTATGATTCAAGAATGATGAAGATTGAGTCCAATTTTTGCGCTTGCGATCTAGTTTGGGTCATGTACACGAATAGGAACTAGGAAGATTAGGCCAATTAGGGTGAATTTTACTGTTTCATTTTGTCAAGCGTTGAGAGTTTTGTCGGAAGAACTGAAGAAGATCGCTCGCAAAATTAGAAAAGTTTTTGTTTTTTGTCCTTATATTTCGATTTTCTGTGATTGTGATCTTTTATATCCTGTTTTTATTACCTAATTGATACAAACTAATATTTGTCTCTATTCACAACTCGCAATATCTGTTAAATCCGATTACTCAACCACCAAAAATTTTAAATATGGCACCTACAAGTCGTTCTTCTCTGCAAACGCAGTATTCAAGTTAACTTTTCGGAGTTCGAACTATCCAATCAATCGCATCTATGGAATCCTATATAGTCTTATAACAACCAATAGCGAAATGAACGATTATCTATTGCATTCGAAATTTCAAACAACCACCAAAAATTTTAATGGTAGTAAATTCCTCGATTAGCACAAGTCTATCTTCTGCGAACACCACTGAAAAACTAAGTAATTAAGTGAACTTTTCGAACTTCGAACTATTCATTCAATATTCAATCACTCGATCTACAATTCAATCATTCCAATATTATCCGACCACCGATTCACCGTTCCTGTTACCAAATCAAATAATCAAATGCAAGATGTAAAAGAATAGGTACATTAGGAACAGGCAACCTGAACAATAACAGATTCAGATTGGAACAGGTACGTGAATCTCGAACGGAGAACGACGCGCCGGTAGATATCAGTTTCTGTTCTGCGGAACAGGTTCGGTTCTTTGTAAATAACAGGTTCCTGGAACAGTTTGGTCATACCTATTCCGTTCTTTTCGTGCCTCCCTAGTTGGATATCCATTATTGGTGGTCACATATCAAATCGGAATTAATGCAAAATTACACCTCATAATTATGAGGAGACTTAAGTCTGTATTTACATTTGGTGTCCATAGTCAATGCAACTTTTACAATTGTTCATGTGCACAAATGACACTGAATTCGAAAACTACGTCCTCGAATTTACCTTTAATCAGGCCGGCGATTTTCTCAGATTTTCAGCGAAATGATTGAACATTCTCGAAGTAAATGTTTTTGCAACAGAGAAAACAATTTTTCAGATTCGAAGGCGTTCTATTTGTGCCATCATGCTTGAGGATTCCTTTCACAAAACAATAATGTTGTTTGCCAACACAATAAGGACTATACATTTTGAAGGAAATCTAGGTTACTGAAGGTATGATTTCACATTTTCCTTAACTTTCATTTGCATTGTAATCATCATTGTTAGATATCGATAATTAAAGCGATTTCTGTATGTCTCCCAAGTCCTCTGTGGACAAGTGAAACAGATTATTACATACTTTCATTCAATGAAAGAGAATATCTTTTTTGGCGTGGTTGAATACTGAAAGAAATCGATAGGAAATTATTACTAACCTACTATAATTCGTGTATATGTTCACTCATTTCTATTCCCAGAATCCTTCTTAACATTAACATTAACCAATTTTTACTTGAAATTGAAATGATCATCGTTATCATTCATATAATGGTCAAATATCTAACAAAATTATACCTTGTAAGTTTGGTGTTCATAGTCATAGTCAATACTACTTTTACTTTTATCAAATGAAACTTGAGGGCCCCATGCATTATTAGTTTTAGTTGACAATTTCAATTACAAAACTAAAGTTGTGCACTTGAGATTGTAATGTTTGTCGTTTGTGGCACATTCGGGATGTCAATTTTCATTTGAAGAAAGCTTGAATATCGAACGTTTAGTTATTAAATTTCTTCTCAAATCGATGAAGATAGGTCGCTCCTCTCCTCAGATTGAAAAAACATTGATATCGCCGATATCGGGTTTTTAATAAGGGCTGGAATTAACTCTTCTTCGCCTACAGTCTCATTTTGCCACTCTTCTTCTGTTTTTAAATTAGAAAAGTCCTCCCTCATATTTAAAATTCTTTATTGTGGTGCTTTCCATAGCTCTTCGAAGTTAGAATCTGCCCATAAATGACACATGGTTGGATTTTTTTTTTATTATTTTTTCAATCTTCAATTAACTTTCTTCAATCTCCAATTAATTCTAGCTATCCAATATATGAAAATTTCATATTTGAGTTAACTTGGGCACCATCTGTACTCGAATGCAAAAAAATCGTACCGGACCTCCAGAGTACTTTTATTTTCTAAGGGCCGGTTTCACAATGTCTGGTTACCAATGCTTAACCTGAAGTTAAGACTTTAACCATAGGAAAATGTTTCACAATTGCTGGTTTGGCACTAACCAATGGCTAATGTACCGTTGATCTTCTTCCTAACCGAAACTTTAACCCGAATAGTGTTTGGTCAAGTTACCTGAAGAATAACCAGACATTGTGAAACCGGCCCTTAGTTGCAGAAGATATTCTCTTGCCACTTGCGTATAGATGGTCTATTGGTGATCCTGGAGCAGTTCCAAGTTGTTCCGGTTCAGTTTCGAAGGAATGACAGTTCTACGAAACTGTTCCACACCATCTATGATCATAACGAAGTCCTAATGTTCTATGGTCTATGGCAGTTCCGAATTGTTCCGGTTCAGTTCCAAAGGAATGGCAGTTCTACGAAACTGTTCCATCTATGATCAAACTATATAATGTTCAATGGTCTATGGGTGATCCTGGAGCAGTTCCGAAGGAATGACAGTTCTACGAAAATGTTTTACACCATCTATGTTCTATGATCAAACTATAGACCTAAGACCTAATGTTCTATGTACTATAGAGTTAATGAAATTACGCAATCAATTTTTGAATAAATAAAAGAAGTGTGAAGTGTTATTGAATAAGAATTGTTGAAAAACGTCCGTAACAGCCGTTATAAACAATAATCTAAATCTAAAGGAAATACAATGTACTTATACTCCGTTCAAGAATTGACATCTCGGGAGGCTGTGAAAAATCTGATTTCAGTTTCGAAAACTGCGTGCACGAATTTACTTTCAATCAGGCCGGCCATGTTTCCACTTTCTCAGATTTTCACCGAAATAATTAAATATTTTCAAAGAAAGTGTTTTTCCAACAGGAAAACTACTTGAGCCATGCATGTAAAAATTGAACCTATTCTTTTATGGTTATCTAAATATTGATGATAATACGACTTTTCAGATTCAAAGGAGTTCTATTTGTGCCATCATGCTCGAGGATTCCTTTCTCAAAACAAAGATGTTGTTTGCCAACACAATAAGGACTATACAGTTTGAAGGGAATCTAAGTATGTAAGGCTGAGAATACGGAGGTTACTGAAGGTATGATTTCATATTTTCCTTGAGTTTTATTTGAATTGTAATCATCGTTGTAAGATATTGATAATCAAAGCAATTTCTGTATGTCTTCCAAGTCCTCTGCGGACAAGTGACAAAAAGATTATTGAATACTTTCATTCAATGAAAGAGAATATCTTTTATAGAGTGATTGGATTCTAAAAGAAATCGATACCTACTATAATTTGTGAATATTCCCAGAGTCCTTTTTAACATTAACAAATTTTTACTTGAAATTGACATGATCATCATTATATTTTATATAATGATCAAAAATCTATCGAAATTATACCTTGTAATGTTTTATTTACGTTTGGTGGTCATAGACAAGGCTACTTTTACATTGGTTCATATGCAAGTATCAAATGACACTTCAGGGCCCGATGCATTATCAGTCTTAGTCGACAATTTTAATTGCACAATTATAATTGTGCACTTGAGGTTGTAATGTTTGGGGCACATTCGAGATGTCAATTTTCATTTGAAGAATGCTTGATTATCGAACATTTAGTTATTAGATTTCTTTTTTAATCGATAAAGATAGGTCGCTCCTCTCCTCAGATTCGAAAAACATTGATGGTCTATTGGTGATCCTGGAGCAGTTCCGAGGTGTCCCGGTTCAGTTTCAAAGGAATAACAGTTCCACACATCTCAGGAGGCTGTGGAAAATTGAGTTGGTAATGGACTATTCAGTAATATTTTGGGTTGGTGATTTTATCAAACAAATTCGGTGATCATTTTAGAAAAATATACCTATATATCGCTTCGTCCTCGAATTTACCTTTTCAGACCGGCCATGTTCACACTTTCTCAGATTTTCACCGAAATAATTAAACATTTTCAAAGTGAATGTTTTTCCAACATAGAAAACTACTTGAGCGCTGAATGTAACATTGAACTTGTTCTTTTATGGGGATCTAATGATGTTAATACGATTTTTCAGATTCTAAGGCGTTTTATTTGTGCCATCATGCTTGAGGATTCCTCTCCAAAGCAATGCTGTTTTCTGCCAACACAATAAGGACTATACATTTTGAAGGAAATCTAGATTTGGGAGGCCGAGAACACCAAGGTTTCTGAAGGTATGATCTAATATTTTCGTTAAGGTTTATTTGGAATGTAATCATTGTTGTTAGATATTGCTAATTAAAGCGTTATAGAGTGGTTGGATCCTGAAATAAAACGATAGGAAGTTATTACTATACTACTATAACTCGTGAATATGTTCACTCATTTTTATTCCCAGAATCCTTCTCAACATTAACACTAACAAACTTTAACCTGAAATTGAAATGATCATCGTTATCTTTCGTATAATGGTCAAATATCTATCAAAATGAATCGAAATTATACCTTGTAAGTTTCTATTCACGTTTGGTGTCCATAGTCATTGCTACTTCTACATTGGTTCATGTGAAATCATTAAAAGACACTTGAGTCTTAGTTGACAATTTCAATTGTACAACTAAAGTTGTGCACTTGAGATTGTAATGTTTGGGGCACATTCAGGATGTCAATTTTCATTTGAAGAATGCTTGAATATCGAAAGTTTTGTTATTAGATTTCTTTTCTTATCATTAAAGATAGGTCCCTCCTCTCCTCAGATTCAAAAAACATTGATATCGGGTTTTTAATAAGGGCAGGAATTAACTTTTCTTCGCCTTCAGTCTCATTTTGCCATTTTTCTTTTGTTATTTACTCAGAAAAGTCCTCTCTCATATTCAAAATTCTTTATTGTGGTACTTTCCATAGCTCTTCGAAGTTAGAATCTGCCCATAAGTGACACATGGTTGGATCCTTATTTAAATCGATAACTATCATTATTTCTTCGATCTCCAATTAACTATCTTCATTTATTCAATCTCCAATTAACTACAGCTATCCAATCTATGAAAATTTCATATTTGAGTTAACTTGGGCGCCATCTGTACTCGAATGCCAAAAATGTCGTATCGGCCTTACAGAGTACTTCAATTTTTTAGCTGCTGAAGATATACTCTTGCAACTCGCGTATAGATGGCGCTAGCGGTATCTGATCTGGGATCTTGCTAATACGCTAAAAAATCATCTCGATTTTTTTAACTGATTTCGAAAACTACGTCCTCGAATTTACCTTTAATCAGTTCGGCCATGTTCCCACTTTCTCAGATTTCCCCCGAAATAATTAAACATTTTCAAAGTTAATGTTTTTCCAATAGAGAAAACTACTTGAGCCCAGCATGTAAATATTGAACTTGTTCTATTATGGATATATAAATGACGTGATATTGATGATAATACGATTTTTCAGATTCGAAGGCGTTTTATTTGTGCCATCATGCTTGAGGATCCTTTCCAAAACAATGATGTTGTTTGCCAACACAATAAGGACTATACATTTTGAAGGGAATCTAGATATGTGAGGCTGAGAAAACGGAGGATACTGAAGGTATGATTTCATATTTTCTTTGAGTTTTCTTTGCATTGTAATCGTCGTTGTTAGATATTGATAATCAAAGCAATTTCTGTATATCTTCCAAGTCCTCTGCTGGCACATAGATTATTACTTCCATTGAATGAAAGGGAATATTTATAATAGTGTGGTTGGATTATTAATGAAATCGATAGGAAATTAGCACTACTAATACTACTAGTAGTCATCAATTTTGATTGCCATAGTCATAGTCCATGGGTTTACATGGGTTTATATGCACGTATCAACTGACACTTGAGGGCCCCATGCATTATCAATCTTAGTTGTCAATTTTAATTGCACAACTAAAATTGTGCACTTGATATTGTAATGTTTGTGGCACATTCAGGATGTCAAGTTTCATTCAAAGAATGCTCGAATACAGAACGTTCAGTTGAAATTTTTCGAATCGATGAAGAGAAGCGACCTATCTCTTTATCGATATCTAAGGAGAGCCTCAAATTAAAAAAACCTTGATATAGATTTGTTTATAAAGGCTGGAGTCACATTTTGCTATTTTCCTTCTGTTAGTCACTAGAAAAAGTCCTCTTCCATATTTGAAGTTCTTTATTGTGGCACTTTAACCACTCTCTCTAACTCTTCAAAGTAAGAATCTGAACATATATGATACATGGATTTCAGTTTCCATTCAAATTAACAGAGAATATCTTTTGTTGAATCCTTATTTGAATCAATAACTATCTTTATTCAATCTCAGTTTCAAAGTAAATGTTTTTCCAATAGAGAAAACTACTTGAGCCCAGCATGTAAATATTGTTCTTTTATGGGCTTGTAACTAAATGACGTGATATTGATGATAATACGATTTTTCAGATTCGAAGGCGTTTTATTTGTGCCATCATGCTTGAGGATCCTTTCCAAAACAATGATGATGTTTGCCAACACAATAAGGACTATACATTTTGAAGGAAATCTAGGTTACTGAAGGTATGATTTCACATTTTCCTTAACTTTTATTTGCATTATAATCATCACTGTTAGATATCGATGATTACAGCAATTTCTGTATGTCTTCCAAGTCTTCTGCGGACAAGTGATACATACTTCCATTCAATGAAAGAGAATACCTTTTTTGGAGTGGTTAGATCCTGAAAGAAATCGATAGGAAATTATTACTAACCTACTATAATTCGTGTATACGTTCACTCATTTCTATTCCCAGAATCCTTCTTAACATTAACATTGACAAATTTTAACTTGAAATTGAAATGATCATCATTATCTTTCAAATCATGGTAAAATATCTAACAAAATTGTACCTTGTAAGTTTGGTGTTCATAGTCATAGTCAATACTACTTTTACTTTTATCAAATGATACTTGAGGGCCCCATGCATTATTAGTCTTAGTTGACAATTTTAAATGCACAACTAAAGTTGTGCACTTGAGATTGTAATGTTTGTGGCACATTCGGGATGTCAATTTTCATTTGAAGAATGCTTGAATATCGAACGTTTAGTTATTAAATTTCTTTTCAAATCGATGAAGATAGGTCGGTCCTCTCCTCAGATTGAAAAAACATTGATACCGGGTTTTTAATAAGGGCTGGAATTAACTTTTCTTCGCCTTCAGTCTCATTTTGCCACTTTTCTACTGTTATTCACTCCCTCATATTTAAAATTCTTTATTGTGGTGCTTTCCATAGCTCTTCGAAGTTAGAATCTGCCCATAAATGACACATGGATGGATTTTTACTATTTTTTCAATCTTCAATTAACTTTCTTCAATCTCCAATTGATTCTAGCTATCCAATATATGAAAATTTCATATTTGAGTTAACTTGGCCGCCATCTGTACTCGAATGCAAAAAAATCGTACCCGACTTACAGAGTGATTTTATTTTCTTAGGGCCGGTTTCACAATGTCTGGTTACCAATACTTAACCTGAAGTTACTGCTGCTACTGGCACTAACCAATGGCTAATGTACCGTTAATATTCTTCCTAACCGAAACATTAACCCGAATAGTGTTTGGTCGAGTTACCTGAAGAATAACCAGACATTGTGAAACCGGCCCTTAGTTGCAGAAGATACTCTTGCCACTTGCGTATAGATGGTCTGTTGGTGATCCTGGAGCAGTTCCAAGTTGTTCCGGTTCAGTTTCGAAGGAATGACAGTTCTACGAAACTGTTCCACACCATCTATGATCATACCTCTATTGGTTATCCTGGAGCAGTTCCGAGTTGTTCCGGTTCAGTTCCGAAGGAATGGCAGTTCTACGAAACTGTTCCATCTATGATCAAACCATATACCTAATGTTCAATGGTCTATGGGTGATCCTGGAGCAGTTCCGAAGGAATGACAGTTCTCGTGTTCTCATGTTTTACACCATCTATGATCAAACTATAGACCTAATAATCTATGGTTTACAGAGTTAATGAAATTACGCAATCAATTTTTAAATAAATAAAAGAAGTGTGAAGTGTTATTGAATAAGAATTGTTGAAAAACGTCCGTAACAGCCGTTATAAACAATAATCTAAATCTAAAGGGAATACAATGTACTTATACTCCGTTCAAGAATTGACATCTCGGGAGCCTGTGGAAAATCTGATTTCAGTTTCGAAAACTACGTGCACGAATTTACTTTCAATCAGGCCGGCCATGTTTCCACTTTCTCAGATTTTCACCGTAATAATTAAACATTATCAAAGAAAGTGTTTTTCCAACAGGAAAACTACTTGAGCCATGCATGTAAATATTGAACCTTTTCTTTTATGGTTCTCTAAATATTGATGATAATACGACTTTTCAGATTCAAAGGAGTTCTATTTGTGCCATCATGCTCGAGGATTCCTTTCTCAAAACAAAGATGTTGTTTGCCAACACAATAAGGACTATACAGTTTGAAGGGAATCTAAGTATGCAAGGCTGAGAATACGGAGGTTACTGAAGGTATGATTTCATATTTTCCTTGAGTATTATTTGCATTGTAATCATCGTTGTAAGATATTGATAATCAAAGCAATTTCTGTATGTCTTCCAAGTCCTCTGCGGACAAATGACAAAAAGATTATTGAATACTTTCATTCAATCAAAGAGAATATCTTTTATAGAATGATTGGATTCTAAAAGAAATCGATAGGGAATTACTACTCACCTACTATAATTTGTGAATATTCCCAGAGTCCTTTTTAACATTAACAAATTTTCACTTGAAATTGACATGATCATCATTATCTTTTATATAATGATCAAATATCTATCGAAATTATATCTCGTAAGGTTTTATTTAGTTTTGGTGTCTATAATCATAGACAAGGCTACTTTTACATTGGTTCATATGCAAGTATCGAAAGACACTTCAGGGCCCCATGCATTATCAGTCTTAGTTGACAATTTTAATTGCACAACTATAATTGTGCGCTTGAGGTTGTAATGTTTAGGGCACATTCGAGATGTCAATTTTCATTTGAAGAACGCTTGAATATCGAACGTTTAGTTATTAGATTTCTTTTTTAATCGATAAAGATAGGTCGCTCCTCTCCTCAGATTCGAAAAACATTGATGGTCTATTGGTGATCCTGGAGCAGTTCTGAGTTGTCCCGGTTCAGTTTCAGAGGAATAACAGTTCCACACATCTCAGGAGGCTGTGGAAAATTGAGTAATAGACTATTCAGTAATATTTTGGATTGGTGATTTTATCAAACGATTCGGTGAAAAATATACCTATATCATCGCTTAAAAATTGTCTCAAGTTTTCAACTGATTTCAGTTTCGATAACTTCGTCCTCGAATTTACCTTTTCAGACCGGCCATGTTCCCACTTTCTCAGATTCTCACCGAAATAATTAAACATTTTCAAAGTGAATGTTTTTCCAACATAGAAAACTACTTGAGCGCTGAATGTAACATTGAACTTGTTCTTTTATGGGGATCTAATGATGATAATACGATTTTTCAGATTCTAAGGCGTTTTATTTGTGCCATCATGCTTGAGGATTCCTCTCCAATGCAATGCTGTTTTCTGCCAACACAATAAGGACTATACATTTTGAAGGAAATCTTGATATGCTAGGCTGAGAACACCGAGGTTACTGAAGGTATGATATAATATTTTCGTTAAGGTTTATTTGGAATGTAATCATTGTTGTTAGATATTGATAATTATAGCAATTTCTGTATGTCTTCCAAGTCTTCTGGGGACAAGTGACACATAGATTATTACAAATTTTTATTCAATGAAAGAAAAGACCTTTTATATAGTGGTTGGATCCTGAAAGAAATCGATAGGAAGTTATTACTATACTACTATAACTCGTGAATATGTTCACTCATTTTTATTCCCAGAATCCTTCTCAACATTAACATTAACAAATTTATACTTGAAATTGAAATGATCATCGTTATCTTTCATATAATGGTCAAATATCTATCAAAATGAATCTAAATTATACCTTGTAAGTTTCTATTTACGTTTGGTGTCCATAGTCATTGCTACTTCTACATTGGTTCATGTGAAATTATTAAAAGACACTTGAGTCTAAGTCGACAATTTCAATTGTACAACTAAAGTTGTGCACTTGAGATTGTAATGTTTGGGGCAAATTCAGGATGTCAATTTTCATTTGAAGAATGCTTGAATATCGAAAGTTTTGTTATTAGATTTCTTTTCTTATCGTTAAAGATAGGTCCCTCTTCTCCTCAGATTAATAAGGGCAGGAATTAACTTTTCTTCGCCTTCAGTCTCATTTTGCCATTTTTCTTCTGTTATTTACTCAGAAAAGTCCTCTCTCATATTCAAAATTTTTTATTGTGTTACTTTCCATAGCTCTTCGAAGTTAGAATCTGCCCATAAGTGACACATGGTTGGATCCTTATTTAAATCATTATTTCTTCGATCTCCAATTAACTATCTTCATTTATTCAATCTCCAATAAACTACAGCTATCCAATCTATGAAAAATTCATATTTGAGTTAACTTGTACTCGAATGCCAAAAATGTCGTATCGGCCTTACAGAGTACTTTAATTTTTTAGCTGCTGAAGATATACTCTTGCAACTCGCGTATAGATGGCGCTAGCGGTATCTGATCTGGGATCTTGCTAAAACGCTAAAAAATCATCTCGATTTTTTTAACTGATTTCGAAAACTACGTCCTCGAATTTACCTTCAATCAGTTCGGCCATATTCCCACTTTCCCACATTTTCACCGAAATAATTGAACACTTTCAAAGTAAATGTTTTTCCAACAGAGAAAACTACTTGAGCTCAGCATGTAAATATTGAACTTGTTCTATTATGAATATATAAATGACGTAATATTGATGATAATACGATTTTCAGATTCGAAAATGTTCTATTTGTGCCATCATGCTTGAGGGTTCCTTCCACAAAACAATGATGTTGTTTGCCAACACAATAAGGAATATACATTTTGAAGCAAATCTAGATTTGTGAGGCCGAGAACACTGAGGTTACTGAAGGTATGATTTCATATTTTCCTCAAGTTTTATTTGCATTATAATCATCATTGTTAGATATCGATAATCAAAGCAATTTCTGTATGTCTCCAAAGTCCTCCAAGAAAAGTGACACATAGATTATTACATACTTTCATTCATTGAGAGAGAATATCTTTTATAGAGTGGTAACCTACTATAATTCGTGTTTATGTTCAATCATTCCTATTCCCAGAATCCTTTTTAACATTAACATTAACAAATTTCTACTTGAAATTGACATGATCATCATTATCTTTTATATAATGATCAAATATCTATCGAAATTATACCTTGTAAGATTTTATTTACGTTTGGTGTCCATAATCATAGACAAGGCTACTTTTACATTGGTTCATATGCAAGTATCGAAAGACACTTCAGGGCCCGATGCATTATCGGTCTTAGTTCACAATTTTAATTGTAAATCTAAATGAAGTGATATTGATGATGATACGATTTTTCAGATTCGAAGGCGTTTTATTTGTGCCATCATGCTTGAGGATTCCTTTCACAAAACAAAGATGTTGTTTGCCAACACAATAAGGACTAAACATCGAAGGAAATCTAGATATGTGAAGCTGAGAAAACTGATACTAAAGGTATGATTTCATATTTTCCTCAAGTTTTCTTTGCATTTCAATCATCGTTGTTAGATATTGATAATCAAAGCAATTTCTGTATGTCTTCCTAGTGCTCTGCGGATAATTGACAAATAGATTTTTAAATACTTTCATTCAATGAAAGTGACTATCTTTTGTAGAGTGATTGGATTCTGAAAGAAATTGACAGGGAATTATTACTCACCTACTATAATTTGTGAATATGTTCACTCATTTCTATTCCCAGAGTCCTTTTTAACATTAACAAATTTTCACTTGAAATTGACATGATCATCATTATCTTTTATATAATGATCAAATATCTATCGAAATTATACCTCGTAAGGTTTTATTTTCGTTTGGTGTCCATAATCATAGACAAGGCTACTTTTACATTGGTTCATATGCAAGTATCGAAAGAGACTTCAGGGCCCCATGCATTATCAGTCTTAGTTGACAATTTTAATTGCACAACTATAATTGTGCACTTGAGGTTGTAATGTTTGGGGCTCATTCGAGATGTCAATTTTCATTTGAAGAATGCTTGAATATCGAATGTTTAGTTATTAGATTTCTTTTGTAATCAATAAAGATGGGTCGTTCCCCTCCTCAGATTCGAAAAAGATTGATGGTCTATTGGTGATCCTGGAGCAGTTCCGAGTTGTTCCGGTTCAGTTCCAAAGGAATGAGAGTTCTACAAAACAGTTCCACACATCTCGGGAGGCTCAGGAGAAAGTAGGGTGAGGCTGCGACAAAAATCTAACCGAAAAATGTATTTTTTCTCTCTCGAAATAGATCAAATTCGAACCTCCGATTTTTCAAAGTTACAGACCGGAAAATTTTAAATTCGCGAGTTGGAAAATTGCGCGATTAAATATTTTCGGGTGATATGACGAGTTGTAATTTCTAAGAAAAATTTTCTCATAGTTTTAGAGATTTATCCTCATTATTGAAAATTTTACTGTATTCTTAAAATTGTGCATGATCAGTCTCAATCGAACCATTCGGTGTTTCAGGAAGATGGAGGACTACTCTTCATGCCTTCAGCCTCCAATGCAAGAGTCT